>CM034356.1:51102254-51213405 GCA_019925275.1 Mytilus edulis | reverse complement strand
CATCAATATCTTTGACAAACTTTTACCTTTATGGAATTGTATGAAATGTAAGGTTTAGTTTTTTTTTATGACCAAAAGACATTATTCAGAGCAAAGTTTTTGAACATTTTCGCTACATATTGTGATGAGTTTCTTAATGGTTGAAACATTTCCAAAATATGTAAATAAAGGCAACAGTAGTATACCGCTGTTGGAAATTCATTAATCGATTGAGAGAAAACAAATTCGGGTTACAAACTAAAACTGAGGGAAGCACATCAAATATAAGAGGAAAACAACGACACAACAGAAACACTAAAATGCAAAACACACAAAAACGAACTATAATATAACAATGGCCATTTTCCTGACTTGGTACAGGACATTTTAAGGAAAAAGTGGTGGATTGAACCTGGGTTTGCGACTTACCAAACCGTTTTGCTCTTTACTTTTATAAACTACCCCACACCCTATCTAAATAAATTTTATCGCAACACATGTACCTTTATATATGTATTTAGTCATCTGAGGAGGAAAACTATAATAAATTAAAAAATAAATCAAAAATGTAATGGAAAATATATCATGTATAAAAACAGAACAATTGTATTAAGATAATTCTAAATATACATTTTGATTTCGCTCACCATGCCCTATGGACCATCATTAGTATTACTTTTAAAAAGAATCCCATAGCAATTGTCATCACTTGACATCTGCTGTACTACCCAGGTCAGATGTAGGAGTTGAACCCTTAACAGCTGATTTTTAACCGTTTGTTTTTGTATTTTAAAAATTTTCTAACCACTTGGCGCCTGTCCTCTTTCGTCTGTTATGTGTCGTCACTATAAATAGAGAAAACCTGACGGACAAAAGAAATATCTAGATTGAATTTGATGATATCTACATATTGCCCGTTTACATCACAACACCTATGAGTTAATCCCCTGAGATATATAAAGAATTTTATCATTTTTGTCAATTTCGCGAATTATTTTTAACATCATGATTGATAGAGAGAAACCTCGAAAGCAAAAATTATCAGCAAAACAAGATCTATAATAAGTTAATAGAGCTGAAAATATCACACGACTCTTTATTGGAGTTATTCCCCTTTACTGATGATTTTAACCAACTTTTTGGGGCTTTTGTCTATCATCATAAATCATTGCTAGTTAGAATGAAACTTCAAATATTCAATAAGCAAAAAAGATCACCAAGACAAGATCTACAAATAAATATGGTCGAATGCACGGTCGAAATATAAATGCAACAGTAGGATACTACTTTCACGACTTGACTGACGTATTCTGCAGCAGTTTTTTTCAAATTTCTAACAAGTTAATTGAACGGTTTGGTTTGATAACAAAAATTTGCAATTTGGTCAGAATCTTGAAATAAATGCAACAGGGGAGAGCTACACTTTTAAGTTAGTGTAGTGGTCAGCTTGTTAGCTCACCTGGCCCGAAGGACCAAGTGAATTTTTCTCATCACTTGGCGTCCGTCGTCTGTCGTCGTCCGTCTTCGTCCGTCGTCGTTAACTTTTTCAAAAATCTTCTCCTCTGAAACTACTAAGCCAAATTTAACCAAACTTGGCCACAATCATCATTGGGGTATCTAGTTTATAAAATGTGTCCGGTGACCCGGCCAACCAACCAAGATGACCACCATGGCTAAAAATAGAACATAAGGGTAAAATGTAGATTTTGGCTTATAACTCTGAAATCAAAGCATTTAGAGCAAATCTGACAAGGTGTAAAATTGTTTATCAAGTCAAGATCTATCTGCCCTGAAATTTTCAGATGAATTGGACAACCAGTTGTTGGGTTGCTGCCCCTGAATTGGTAGTTTTAAGGAAATTTTGCTGTTTTTGGTTATTATCTTGAATATTATTATAGATATAGATAAACTGTAATCAGCAAAATGTTCAGCAAAGTAAGATCTACAAATAAATCAACATGACCAAAATGGTCAGTTGACCCCTTAAGGAGTTATTGCTCTTTATAGTAATTTTTTACCAATTTTTCGTAAATTTTGTGATCTTCTACAAAAATCTTCTCCTCTGAAACAACTGGGCCAAATTTAATCAAACTTAGCCACAATCATTATTAGGGTATCTAGTTTTAAAATTGTGTGCGGTGACCCAGCCAACTAACCACGATGGCCACCATGGCTAAAAATACAACATAGGGGTAAAATGTAGATTTTGGCTTAAAACTCTGAAACCGAAGCATTTAGAGCAAATCTGACAAGTGGTTAAATTGTTTATTATGTCAATATCTATCTGCCCTGAAATTTTCAGATGAATAGGACAACTGGTTGTTGGGTTGCTGCCCCCCAATTGGTAATTTTTAAAGAAATTTTTCAATTTTTGGTTATTATCTTGAATATTATTATAGATAGAGATAAACTGTAAACAGCAATAATGTTTACCAAAATAAGATCTACAAATAAGTCAACTTGACCAAAATGGTCAGTTGACCCCTTCAGGAGTTATTGCCCTTTATGGTCAATTTTTAACAATTTTCATTAATTTGGTAAATTTTTGTAAATTTTTACAAAATATTTTCGTCTGTAACGAAAGGGCCAAATTTATTATAGATAGAGAAAATTGCAAGTAGCAAGAATGTTCAGTAAAGTAAGATCTACAAACACATTACCATCACCAAAACACAATTTTGTCATTAATCCATCTGTGTAATTTGTTTAATATGCACATAGACCAAGGTGAGCGACACAGACTCTTAAGAGCCTCTAGTTGGTAGCTACAGGGTATTTATTATGCAAGTATAATATGATTTTGGTACGCTTAGGTTAATGTATGAATGAATGTGAGTTTTGGCTATCTGGAACAAATCTTATTTGTCATTTTTTGTACGTATATATTTTGAAGGAGTTGGATGTTTGTCTTTGGTGTGGTCTGTTATATTGTTAAATAGTTTTTGTATATCCGTTTATCCTTTGTGTTGTGTAAATATAAATCTAAATATTGATCAATTATTTATATGTATGTTTGGTTTTTTTTTTAATTTAGGTTCATTTATATGCTTTGGAGTTTAGTGTGACCTCGATTTGCTTTGAACTAATACACATTTTTGTTTAGGGTCCAGCTGATGATCGCCTCCGGGTGCTGACTTTTCTCCAGACTCATTTGTGACTTCGGCTGTTTTCTGCTCTTTGGTCGAGATGTTGTCTCTTTGACACATTCCCCATTTCCATTCCCAATTTTATATATATTTTATTAGATATTATCACTAGATACCTAGATCCCTAGATACCTAATACTATATATACGGGGGAACTAAGAATAATGTTGTAAGCTACGTAAATTGATAAACAGCATACAGTGCAAAAAAGATTAATATTGTGTTTAAAAGAAAGAATTAGTTCAAATGAAAATCTCATTCACTGTCAGAATCTTTGTGCAAGCCTCATTCAATCTAAGCTGTTGTCATTACAACAGAAGTACTATCATCTTCATCACGAATTGCTTGAAACAAGTTCAGGCGAGTTCAAATGTACTGATACCGCTTTGGCAACTAGAAAATATGACGATTTATGTAGCTCTGCGTTTGATATGTCTTCTTGGTGTATTGTTTTGTAATTAGATTGATGATTCCGCTGTAAAATTTGGGTTTTGCTTTTCTTTACCAGTTGTTTGCCACATGACGTTGAATAGCCTTACATTATTCAATTATTCAATTAATTAATAAATCAATCAATTAGTCAATAAATTTGCAACCTCATGTTGCAGAATGATTTTTTTAGACCATTAAACAAACAAGAACCACAATTGCTTACATAAGTTTATTTGGAAAGCAATGACTGTTAAATCTTCTTTTTCTTATTTCGTTTAAAACTTTCGATAGGAAAACCAGTCTCTTCTGAAAAAGAAATTTAATGAATACTTGAACACGTTCAATAGTTTGTCTATACATGCTAAACATTTAGTTTTTATTGGTTTTTGTTGTTTATCCTTTTGATATAGAACAAAGTTCGCAATTCTGTTTATAGATGTATCTAAATCATACTTTACTTGCATCATATGAACATAAGGAGATTTGAATTGATTGCCAATGAGTCGACTATTCACCAGTTCAAATAAAGTGAATAAATAAACTCATCATAGATACCAGGATTAAAATTTTATATTAACGCCAGACGCGCGTTTCGTCTACAAAAGACTCATCAGTGACGCTCGAATAAAAAAAATGTTAAAAGACCAAAAATAGTACGAAGTTGAATAGCCCTGAGGACAAAAAAATCTATGTAATTATAGACTACGGTACGGCCTTCCATAATGATAAAAAAAATACCGTATATTCGGATATATAAGTCCCCGACAAAAACGGCCTATAATTCATAACAAAACAATTTACGAAAAACAAATATGACAGACACGATTCAACGACATGATTTTTTTTGCTCAATTGCTAAAGCAAATTTATAAATAACTTGTATATTCTCTCAAAAAAATGCATCGATTTCTTCTTTTCCTTTTCAATTCGTGTTTAATATTTTTCAATTACTATTCTTAAATATTTAACTTATATTCAATTATATAATGTGGTTTTGTACGCTCTTACCAATACGATTTTATTACAATAACAGTAGATACTATATGCTACTCCTTTAATCTTAGTTTCAAGAAGTCAAGATCGAGCGCATGTGTGCATGACACACTTTTATTGAACAACCATCACAATTCAATGTGCAATCAAAATACTCAAGATTTATAACATGGATTCAAAATTGAAGGGGTAAACGTTAGCTTTTGTATTGTTAAATAAGGCAACCGTAGTATACCACTGTTCGAAAGTCATAAACATATCCGGGTTACAAACTTAACATTTTGTTCTAATGTATCCTTTCAAAGCTTACTAATATCACTAAGTAAATGACTTTGATCATTGTTGAATCTTATGGTGACCTGTAATTGACGGGGTTTTTTTCCGACGTAGTCGGTATAGTTTCGGTTTCTGCCCTTTGAACTTAAGGACGCTTAACTATGGCAACAGAATACGCATGCTCGAAAATCCTTTCTGTGATTAGACAAAATGCTGTCATGGTGGGTGATTTGGTTGTGTTTGAAAAAAACGTCTCGTTAATTATATCGTGATGGAAAGCAAGTGAAAAACTATAAATATTTGAACTAGATCTTACAAAGATTTATATTTTTATTAAAATAATTGTTTCTCCAATAGCTCTTTGCATCCGTGACAGCTGTTTATTCGGGACAATAAATGATTTTTTAATGTAAACTTTGTTGTACAAAATGTACGAACGTACATGACTTTTAGAACGCACCTTCGCATGTGAGATTTCCGCGGGGTTTTGGTGAATGTAAACAGAAAGATATGAGGACCGAGAATACTGAACACAAACAGAGAAAACGTTATTTAAATGGTATCTTTGTGCTTCTGACGGTTATCGAAATGATAGTTTTAAACATATACGTCGGATATCTTTTTTAAAGATAGTTCTTGTTTTCTTTAAGAAGATAATTGTCTCACTAGCAGACACCACCGTTGTTTCAGTTGAACTTATCTAAAAAAAAAAAATGAACATCAACTCGCAATTTTCGTGACAGAAACATAAAAAAGACTACAATCTGAAATCTGATATTGCCAAACATATATTTTTTTTAGACTTAAAATTGAGAAAGGAAATGGTGAATATGTCAAAGCGACAACCACCCGACCATAGAGCAAACAACAGCCGAAGGCAACCAATGGGTCTTCAATGTAGCGAGAATTCCCGCACCCGTAGGTGTCCTTCAGCTGGCCCCTAAAATATGCATAATAGTACAGTGATAATGGACGTCATACTAAACTCCGAATTACCATCTTTGTTCACATACGAAGGAGCACTGCCTGCTGCAGTGCACATCATTCCAGTTATACTTGAAGTGAGACCACATGTGAACACAAGGACCATCACCACTAGGTTCGACTGTTGCAGTATTCCATTTCTGAAAGCGGGCTGTTTGCTCGTCAACAACCCATTTCCACTTGTTATTTTTTTTTCGTAAACCTATCCATATGTCGTGTACAGAATGAGCTAAACATAAATAGTATTTAAGACAGGCAGTACAACAATCGATATTGAAAAACATACACAAGAAAATGTCTATTGTACAAAAACATTTAATATACCTTCTGCTCCGATATTGTATTATACATATTATCTTTTTTTTTGTTCTGTTCTTTCTGGTGACAAGATATTACATGATTTTACAGTTATTTATTTTCTGTTTATTTTTCCTTATAATCAAGTATATTTTGCATAAACAATTGTTTGCTCGTACATATAAATCATCTGAGAAAAACGAAATCAGAGAATTATATTCTAATTAGATTGTTGCATAACGAATGCACTTGTTTCCCTGCTCTTTATTTATATATTCAGTCATACCTTTTGCTCTTGCAACTATCCACCGAAACTCATTTGCATCTTCTATTTTCAACAGGTATCCTTCTTGCTTCCTACATTCAATCTGAGAAAATAAAACACCGACCAAAACATGATAAACTAAAAGAAGTATTCATACCCGAAAGGATGAGAGAGTTCGTGGTTTTTGTTCGAAAACACATTTACACGTATGTTTTTAAATCTGTATTACATTTATTATTCACCATTTGTAATGCGGTTGCAAACGGGTGTCTAAAATACAAAGCATGCGATTTTCTTAGATTTGAAGTTAAGTAATTAAAACTACACCATGTATATGTTCCAGACCATATGAGTATTTGGACCGTACGCGTACGGTCCGGACCGTATACGTATACTCGTACGGTCGGACCGTATGAGTATACGCGTATGGTCCAGTACGAGCTGACCATACATGTTATTGGATCGTGTGGGTTAAATCTAAACAAACATTTATCACAATCTGTTTTTGTAGTTTTACAAATTGTTATTATTACAACTAGATGTAGAAAATGAACAAACGAACAATTGAAATTAAATATTTGTTTAACTGTATATCTGAATCCTAATTTGGTACTCTCGCCCAATGTAACACTTGCTACCACAAGTAACGGTATATTTTTACATTTACATGTTTGAAGTTCATGCATGTTCCAGTCTTCGCATTTCATTTTTTTGTAAAGTTGCTAAATATTTCAAAACAATTGTCCTCCCACATTATGTTTACTTCCAATATCTTCAATTACAGTAATCATAATTCAATCAATGTACTGGTCGACATGATAAATACAAGAGATTAACAGATTAAAATTTTTAAATAGTTAAAATGTAAAGTTATTATTTCAATTACAATTGAGCTTTTTTATATTAATTTGAGAGTTAAGTTATGTTGATCTGTTATATGCATTTGTATATAGTAAACTTGACCAACTTCTTAATATTAGTCAGACCGTACGCGTACGGTCCGACCGTATGAGTATTTTGAAAAAGTACGCATACGGTCCAGACCGTACGCGTACGGTCCAAATACTCATACGGTCTGGAACATATACACATTAAAAATTTAATAATTTTTTTAAAATCTTCTCCGTTTTCTGCTATTTAAACTATTTCATGAGCATCAATAAACCTATTATCTAAAACTTATTATGCACAATGAGCTAAAGTAATGTCTCAGTATGATAAAGGGTCTCATGGATCTGTACTATTTTGATCTCTTTGATATAGGATTAAAGATACCGTTTTTCCACATATTCACCAAATCTAAAACTATTATCAAAAAAGAAGCATCTTTATAGTAAGAAACGATTATATATCATTCTACAGGTGTAATACCACAAAATCATAGTACGTCACATCCGGTTGCATACGAAAATAGGTTTAAAAAAAATATTCACTTAAAATTTGACAGTTATATATATATATATATATATATATATATAAAAGGTAATCAATCCTACATTTCATTGCAGTAAAACATTTCTGTGTCATAAACATATATCTAAAGTATTTTAAAGCATTATTTCATTTTTGGGGGAGGGGTCTTTAGAATAATTTAGAAACTTGAGGTAACATGGTTACGCAAGCTTGTTCACAGTTAAAAAAGAGGTGAAAATTTGATTTGTTAACTTCCAGTAATGGTTCTTGTTATGTGAATTTTTTCCAATAGTACTGTACAGGATAAAACTTTACTCTTGCAAAGTATTTTTTTAAAATTTAAAACAAAGATACATTCTGCACAACTTGTTCATACCTCAGCTTCATGCCATTTTATTAGCTTGGTATTAAACCGATAACAATGCTCTTTATATTCCTCCCATCCTTGCGAACATAATTTCTCTCCTATAAAGAGAATTAAAATATATACAATATTTTTTTATGAATACAAAGTAAACGGCAATAAGACATCCCACTTAAACAACAAAATAAGATTAAAAGCCAAACACGGTGTCTTCAATTGTATTCACGTATACGCCTTATCGCTAATCCCGGCTGACCCGGCCGCTTGAATTTTTGACGCATACAACAATCACTTTTCCATTGTGGCGTCAGATATTTTGTATTGTGACGCTAAAGTTTTACGGGAACCTGTGTGATATCCAGTAATGGCGGACAAATAGCGATAATGTGTATTCCTATCCTATATGAAAATACACTTACCGGTTGCACTTGAGTCAAAATATAGTATTTATTGAATAATAATACATTGCTACTATTTTGTTGAGTGTATTTTCTGTGGAATATTATTTTATTTTATTATTTTTATAACACTTGTTACATTTCTTTTATTGTTTGTGTATTGCATATTTTATTGTTTATAATAATATTGTCTGTATGCTATATGCCCTCCTGGGGCCCTAATTTGGTAAATAAAATATTCTATTCTATTCTATAATAAAGCTGCAAGTTGCCCTGATTCATGATCAAATGTAAAATTGAAAGTGTTTTATTTAAGTTGATACAAATTACAGCGAGTGACGACCAGAATCTTTGCTAAAAATTAGTATTGCATTTAATCATTTGCGATTTAAAACTTCACCTATATGATATGAACGCGTTTCATTCATTGTCAAGAAAATCAATTACTGTAACAGTAAGTTTGTTTGTTCCCTAATGTTCCTTTTAGGATGGTAATCATTATGTTAATTTTTAATTTCCGCAACTTGTTCGCTGTGTCTATGTGAGTAGTGACGCTTCGGATTTCAGGTATGAATAACTGGTCAAATATCAAGTTAGGTATTTCGTTACAAGAAATTACTAGTGCCAATGCAATTAATTTATAAATTACGAATTTCCTTCATAGATACAAGAATTTGGTTTGGAAGTTTGACTGTACCTCATTTCACATCCTTATTTTTTGGAAGTTTAACTGTACCTCATTTCACATCCTTCTTTGTACAGTTCGCATAATTGTTCTGCAACACATCTGAATTTAAGGTTACACTAAATTGTTAACGGTCATATGAATTAAGTGAGTTATGTTTACCAAAAGCCACAATACATACCGTTCAAAATTTTTTCCAATTTTTGAAGAACTGTCCTTGCGTTGGAAATCAGATTCTTTTCGTTCTGTGTTATATATATCTTATATTGAAAGGATCCTTTGTTTAATACCAGCAACAACAAGCAACACAGGAGACACTTCAGCCTGTTTTATAATAATTATAAATTACCACGAAATGCAAACGATCACAAACAAAAATAAACAAATTAATCAAATAAAGAACATTATATGATCATAAATCGCTGTACATAGAAGGGGATACTTACATGCACATATTTAAGAACCGCCTAACCAATATCAAGCTTTAATGTATTATATTCATGAACATATAATTCTGTTAATTTATCCTGTATATAGGTAACTGTTATTGTTTTACATTGCATGTTATGTATGACTTCGTTCAAGCTGTTGCATATACAACTGAAACAGTATATCGGAATCATATTAATAAACTCATCATAGATACCATGCAGGATTAATATCTTGTACACTATAACCGAGATAAAAGATTTCGACTTGAGTTATCATTGATATGTTCATAATTATAAATTAACTATTAACAAAACGTCTACCTCAGGAATAGATTACCTAAGCTGCATTTGGCAATTTTTTTTGGAATTTTTTGTCTTCAATGCTCTTCAACTTCGTACTTTATTTGGCCTTTTTAACATTTTTTTTATTACACCGTCACTGATGAGTCTTTCGTAGACGAAACGCGCGTCTGGCGTTAATATAAAATTTCAATCCTGGTATCTTTGATGAGTTTATTCGAAACCCTTTCGTTCTTGTACTTTGTTAACTGAAAGCTTCTTTCTCTGTATTTAAAAAGTTTATTTTTTAACTACTTTAATTTGTGTTACTAGTATACTGTGATTGCCAGTTTCCGTCAAACCAGAGATTTTCAGATCAATTTGATTCTGATACGGTACTATTCCGAGTTTTAACAGTGGGAACAATCAACAAATTCACAGTTGATTTCAAAGTCAGTCAATACAATCAACACTTTATTCTCTAATGAACAGTCTCTTTCCAAATATGGATCATTCGGTATGAAGGTCACCATCTTTTGGGATCAACATGCAAACAGAATGGGATAGATTAGGAATCAGAAATGCCGATTTAATTGCAACCCTTTATGACAGTGATGACAAGAGGTAGTCTATTTAATTTTGTGAATAAAATTGTTTTTTAACGGTCAAAATAATTAGTTTCTTCACCAGTATTTTTAATAGTAACAAAAAAAACCACGAGATCCATTTGCGACTCAGGTTTAATAAGATTTTTTCAAATGGTCACTCGACTGTTTACTCTTTGGCACAAACATGACAAATCATGGTTGTAAATTCCAGAAACATTCGCGTTCATAATTTATCTTATCTATCGTCACTATTTGTGTTTGTATTTTGTTATAACAAGTTGTCTTACTGTGGATAAAGCTTTTAATACTATTGTCTTTGTATGTAAAGTGTCTTGCAAGATAATAAGGAATAAATAAGCACTCAGGTAATCCAACAAACACACACATATCATTTGACAAGGATAGGATTTTGGAGGCTTCAGTGAACATTACATTGACAAGAAAATCTGGGATTGATTTTATTGGTTATGGCCAAAACTGTTTAGGAATTAGTGGAAAAAAGGGTGACAATAGAACTTGCGTATAAGTTTATGGATCTGAGTGAAATGTTACAACAAGGTATCATACCTCAAAAAGAAGTTTTGGATTGTTTTTAGTCGTTATGGCCCTAAACCGTTATGGAAATTGTGGCCAAAAACACTACTCTTCTAATACTTTGTATAAATTGATTATTTCTTGAACAATTTCAATAAGGTTAAATTAAAAGTCTCGAATTCTTGAGTTTCTTAAAAAATGCCAAAAGTAATTGTGTATTTAGATTTTTTCAATATTGGGCCCAACAGTTATAAAATGAATCCTTTTCATAATTAAAGCATACTGTTCAGCTTCAAAGACAAAAGAGTATTAACTGACAAAATATTATAGAGTTATTATAGTGACCAAGTGTCCAGTACCAGTATTCCTTGCTTCACAATGAACTGTTGTGATAGTGTATTGTAAGTTTTATTGGGCCAGGAAGGGAACGTGGGAAGAAGTGGGAATATGCTAATGACAGAAAAATCATTATTTACATACAGAGAATATCCAGTACCAGAAATTGAAATATTATTGTTCTAGACTTGGTAGTTCTAAGGTTTGTGATTTAGTGGGAGGGATGTGTCATCCAGATTTCCACTAGGAAAACATGCCAATTAAACCTATTGATTTAATAGATATTGAATCAGGCAGTCTTATTGGTAAGAATTTTTTAACCATTGGTTCTTTAAAATTAGCCATGAACAGTTCCGTACCATCTGCCATCTCAAGGATATAGGGGTTGAACACTGAAATGGTGTTAATTTTTTGTCTAAGGGTAATATATTTTGATTATATGACCAACATTCACCAAATTAAACATGGTATACTCCACAGAAAGAATAAAACACTTTTAAATATTTGGTCAGTAGGTCAAATTCAACATTAATTACATCTTTAACAGTCTTTATTACAAAGTTAAGTACCTACTCTAAAGACTATTTCTATCATAACAATTGCAAATAGGCTCACATACTTTTGGAATGTTTGTATACTGAAATATGATAATTCTACGGATCACTCTTGTTAAAACTTAAAAAAATGAGTTTCCAGAAAACGATTTTAGAACAAACAGTCATTGATTCCCTAATGAAAACATTTGTATGTCACTACAGTTTTGATAAGATCAATTCAAAATATACATTTACTGTAGAACAGAAACAACGAAATCATTCATATAAATAAGGAACATATTCAACAGTCTTTTGGTTTTAGCCTAAAGAAATTTCTATCATACTTTTTTCTTCAAAAGAGAAAAGTCTGGAAAGAAATTTTAGTAAGCTAGACACACACATTTCCTCAAGAAAAACTATTACATAAAGTAGTACCTAACACTACAGGGAGATAACTCTGGTAAAAAACAGCTGAACGTTTTAATCACATTGTACTGTTAAGGAAATATTAATGATCAAAACTAGTGTTTGTCAAACTGCTATATAACCAATGAATTTTTTTTCTGATAAAATGGTTGGTTCAATTTTTTTGATATTTTTGTAATGTCAGAGGGTCAAAGTAACATTTTTTTTATTGAAATTAAACAAAACAAATTAATATTAGTCAAGGTGTCGGGTACCACCATAAGTTTGTTAATTTTGATTTTCATTAAAAATTATCCAGAATAAGAAATCATCGATAGACCTAGGGGTAAAGTAGGAATGGAAATAATGTGAACAATAAAAATTAATTTCATTAATATGGGT
The DNA here is from genome assembly GCA_019925275.1 of Mytilus edulis. Lineage (NCBI taxonomy): Eukaryota > Metazoa > Mollusca > Bivalvia > Mytilida > Mytilidae > Mytilus > Mytilus edulis. The sequence continues at coordinate 51,200,642 of CM034356.1, read as the reverse complement.
TCTTCAGAAAAGTTGTAATTAGGATAAGGCTAAAATCAGGGTCTTAATATTTAAATATTTTTAAGATCTGATAATAAATGGCTTGATTGATTTAATATAAATCAATAGATGATTAATAACTGATAAATCTGATTTTTCATACCATTGTTTTAACAACATAGGCATGTCCTCTATTATAACAAGCCATTAAAAAGAACAAATATAATTAAGTCAACAAAACATACTGTGTATGTTGTAATTCAGATATGAAAGCATGTACATTATTTTAGTAATAATTTCTGAAATGGGAACTTCACATTCAGCCTCAAATAGTCCGGTTCCTATTGGTTGTAAGCTTTGTCAGGGAAGAAATAAAATTCAGTGGAAATGTGTGAACTGTCAGTTTTTAATGTGCAGTAGTTGTAAAGATAAAATTCATCTTAGGATTGCTAAAGACCATCAGATTATTAACATTAAAGATATAGGCGAATTAGATTCTGGCCCAAGTTTTAACTTTAGTGATGTGCATTGTAACGAACATTCTGATCAGGTTTGCTGCTCGTATTGCAAAACTGTAAGATAGTTGTCTGTGTGAAATGTGTGATGAAAGTTCATAATGGACACGAGTTTTTGGATGATGAGGAATTTCTAAGTAAAAAGGAAAAGTTATGGGAAGGACAAAATAGAGTGAAGAAGAAATTAAATGAACTGTGTAAGGTAGAATCCAAAATGAAAGAGATCAAAGAAATAGAGTAATCTACGTTTAGTAAAGCAAAACAAGATATGCAGGATAAAGCAACATTTGATATTGATCAGTATTATGAAAAACTCATTAAATTGGACCAACAAATTCAATCAGTAAATCAAGCAATTTATACTGAATTGAGAAATATAAACAAAGAAAAGGGAAGGCTTCAGGAGGTCATCCGTAATGTAAACCTTATAAAAAGTTCTCAAGATTTCTGCCAGTTCCTTGAAAATTTTAAAGTTAATAATGTCATTGGATTGTGAAATTGAAACATTTAATTTTGGTCAGCTTAAAGCCAAAGTTTCTGAGGCAAAAGTCAGTTTCAAAGTGGCCAAAGAGTACACTACAGACTTGAGAAGGGTTGGAAAATTAACCGTGTTAAGTGATCTAACACTGCTGATTTCTGAGAATAAATTAGAAGTACTACAACATGTGAAATTTAAGGGACACAGTCTTCAAGTAATATCTAATTTAAGTTTTAAGATATTTGGCATAGCAGTCAATTCTTTAGGTGAAATACTTGTATCAACTGGTGATACAAAGCTGAATTTGGTTGATGTAAAGAAAGGAGAAATAACTGTTTCAGTACACAATGTGGACCCGTGTTCATATCACGTAGCATACATGTAACACAAGATCATAGAGTCATAATAGGAGCTATTTTACAAGCACACATATTCCCTGCCATAGACAGAAGTGTTGCGATAGTCATGGACCAGAAAGGGAACCGTCGAAAGGAATATGAATATGACAATAACAACAAACCATTGTTTACATACCCTCGTAATATAACCAGTACTATTAATGGTAATATATTTGTGATAGACAAGCAAATGGCTAATGGTAAAGGTCCTGGCCGAGTGGTAGTGTTAGGACACGGAGAAGGTGTCATACAGATATATTCTGGTCATCCTGATATCAACACTCAAAACGAATCGTTTAAACCATCAGATTTATTGACCATGTCATCAGGCAGTATAGTCGTTATTGATAGACACATCAGCACAATACATATTCTAAATAGCCGTGGACAATAAATGACCTACCACAATCTCTCAGACATAGGAATCATCCATCCATATTCTCTAGCTCTATCTTCATCAGGCAATTTATATATTGGATGTACCTGTAAACAAGGAAGTCCAGATACTTATAAGGCCAAACTTTATGAATTGGAATATTATGGAATCTAATCAAGAAAATGACGAGTGCTTCAGCCTTGTATAATTATAAAAATAAACAACAGAATATATTATGTTATTATGAAGGATGCAGCAAATCAGAGAGGAGTATTTCATTATGATTTGAGGTCTTCTGTTGAGCCTGCAACATTTTTGTTGTAAAAGCGAGATATATATCCGAGATGAAATCGTCTTTTTGTCGGCGACGTTTATGTTCAGTTTTTATACATCAATCATCGTTGACAAACCTTTATGGAATTGTATGAAATGTAAAGATAAGTTTTTTAATGACAAAAAGACAGTATTCAGAACAAAGTTTTTGAACATTATATTTACCTATTGTGATGAGCTCCTTACTGATTGAAACATTTCCAAAATATGTAAAAGACTCCTTTCTTTTATAAGCTACAATCCACTCTATCTAAACAAATTGTATTGTAATACTTGAACCTATAAATGTCTATTCGGTCATCTTAAGAGGAAAATTATAATATTTAAATAAAAAAATAGATAAAAATTGTAATGGAAATTTTTCTTGTACAATGATATTTAGACAATTCTGAATAGACATTTTTGTTTCGCTCATCAAACCCTATGGGCCGTGTTAGCAATAACCAGCATTTTGGCATCTGTTGTCTTACCTAAATCACTCCTTAAACATCAATACCATCTGGTTTTTTTTAACTATTTTTGTGTTTTTAACTCTTCTGATCACTTGGCGTCTGTCAACCTCCGTCTGTCATGTGTTGTCACTATGAATAGATGATGTTTTATCTTGTCTTGATGAACTTGTTTGCTTATTGAAGTTTCCCATGCTTTTGTCTATTATCTTAAAACATTAATACTTAAATGGAAACTTTCATGAGAAAAACAGTTCACCAAGAGAAGATCTACTAATAAACATGGTCAAATGCATGGTCGAAATATAAAGGCAACAGTAGTATACCGGTTTCGTGACTTGATACGTTTTCTGATCAGTTTGTTCTTAACAGGTTGAACGGTTTGGTTTGATAAAACTAATTGCAATTCGGTCAGATATTTGAAATGAATGCAATATGGGAGTGCTACACTTACAGTCTAGTCACAGTAATTTTTTTATTTCCTTGTTATTCCCATAACGACGAAGTTGAATGGGACTTTATGTTTGCACTCCGTCCGTCTGTCTGTCAATCCGTCAGTCCGGCAAATCAGTTTTTAACACTATTTTTCGTCATACTTGAAGATATTTATTTGATAATTGGTATGCAGTTTTATCATTTTATGCATAGTCATTGGACTTTAAAAATTCACTGAAATAACCAGTTTTCCACACTTTGTTTTCGTCATGCTTGAAGATATTGATTTCATAATTGGTATGTAGTTTTTTTCATGACTAGTTACAGTTCAATTTGGTCTCGTCTGATGATTTTATGCAGAGTTATGGTCATAGGACTTAGAAAATCCACTTACATGATCACTGAGTTATCAACATTTTTTTTCGTCACGCTTGAAGATATTGACTAGCTATTTGTTATATAGTTAACATAATGAAAAGTTATAGATCGAGTTAGAATTTTTTTCCAATACAATAAATTTGTTCCCGGTAGGGGACTATGGATTGCTATACAATACTCACATAATGCTTGTTTAAGGTAGTGTAGTGTCATCTTGTTGGTAGCTATATATATTATAATTTTTCAACATATGATCTTGGTACGCATAGGGTAATATATGAATAGATGTGATACGGGTTAATCTCAACCACATAATGAGATTCCACCCAGCCGGGATTTCAGGCTATTTGGAATAAGTGTTGTTTGTCATTTTTTCTATGTATATATTTTGGAGGAGTTGGATGTTTGTCTTTGGTGTGGTTCTGTTCAATAGATTTTGTATTTCCGTCATTCTACATATGTTTTGTAAATGTAAATCTAAATATTGATCAAACATGTATACGTATTTTTTTTATAAATTTAAGTTCACTTATATGCTTTGGAGGTTAGTGTGACGTTGATTTGCATTTATCTAGTAACATTGTTGTTTAGGGGCCAGCTGATGCCCGCCTCCAGGTGCTGAATTTTCTCGCTGTGTTCCAGACTTATTGGTGGCTTTGGTTGTTTTCTGCTCTTTGGTCGAGTTGTTGTCTCTTTGACACATTCCCCATTTCCATTCCCAATTTTATATATATTTTATTACATATTATCCCTAGGTAACTTATCATATATATATATATATATATATACGAGGGAACTTAGCCATATGGTGTAAGCTAAGTAAATTGATCAACAGCATATAGTGCAAAAATAATGATATTGGGTTTTTAAAGAAAAGCATGAGTTCAAAGAAAATCAAATGCAGCTGTCAGAATCTTTGTTCATGTCTTATTCAATCTAAGCTGATATCATTACAACAGAAGTATTATCATCTTCATCACGAATTCGTTGAAATAAGTCCACGGCGAGTTCAAATGTACTCATACCGGTTTGACCACTGGGAAATATGATGATTTATTTAGCTCTGCGTTTGCTATATCTTCTTGGTGTATTGTTATGTAATTTGATTGATGATTCCCATGTAAACATATGGGTTTTGCTTATCTTTACCAGTTGTTTGTCACAGGACGTAAAATAGCCTTAAATTATTCAATTATTCGATTAATTAATAAATCAATTAATTAGTCAATAAAGGTTCAACCTCATGTTGCAGAATCATTTTTTTTAGACCATTAAACAAACAAAAACCACAATTGCTTACTAATGTTTATTTGGAAAGCAATGACCGATAAATCTTCTTTTTCTTAATTCGTTTAAAACATTCGATAGGAAAATCAGCCTCTTCTGAAAAAGAAATTTAATGAATACTTGAACACGTACAATAGTTTGTCTATACATGCTTAACATTTAGTTTTCATTGGTTTTGGTTGTTTATCCTTTTGATATAGAACAAAGTTCGCAATTCTGTTTATACTAGATGTATCTAAATCATACTTTACTTGAATCATATGAACATAAGGAGATTTGATTTGATTGCCAATGAGACGTCTATTCACCAGTTCAAATAAAGTGAAAAAATAAACTCATCATAGATACAGGATTGAAATTTTATATTAACGCCAGACGCGCGTTTCGTCTACAAAAGACTCATCAGTGACGCTCGAATGAAAAAAATGTTTATTGAACAACCATCACAATTCAATGTGCAATCAAAATACTCAAGATTTATAACATGGATTCAAAATTGAAGGGGTAAACGTTAGCTTTTGTATTGTTAAATAAGGCAACCGTAGTACACCACTGTTCGAAAGTCATAAATCGATTGAGAGAAAACATATCCGGGTTACAAACTTAACATTTTGATCTAATGTATCCTTTCAAAGCTTACTAATATCACTAAGTAAATGACTTTGATCATTGTTGAATCTTATGGTGACCTTTAATTGACGGGTTTTTTCTTTAAGAAGATAATTGTCTCACTAGCAAACACCACCGTTGTTTTATATTGAACTTATCTAAAAAAAAAAATAAAAAAATGAACATCAACTCGCAATTTTCGTGACAGAAACATAAAAAAGACTACAATCTGAAATCTGATATTGCCAAACATATTTTTTTTTAGACTTACCATCTTTGTTCACATACAAAGGAACACTGTCTGCTGCAGGGCACATCATTCCAATTATACTTGAAGTGAGACCACATGTGAACACAAGGACCATCACCATTAGGTTCGTTTGATCTCCATTTCTGGAACCGGGCTGTTTGCTCATCAACAACCCATTTCCACTTGTTATTGTTTTTTCGTAAACCTATCCATATGTCGTCTACAGAATGAGCTAAAAATAAATTGTATTTAAGACAGGCAGTTTAACAATCGCTATTGAAAAACATACACAAGAAAATGTCTATTGTACAAAAATATTCAATATACCTTCTGCTCCGATATTGTATTATACATATTATCGTTTTTTTTGTTCTGTTCTTTCTGGTGACAAGATATTAAATGATTTTACAGTTATTTATTTTCAGTTTATTTTTCTTATAATCAAGTAGATTTTGCATAAACAATCTGATTACAGTTCGGACCTATATTAAACTGTTTGCTCGTACATATAAATCATCTGAGAAAAACGAAATCAAAGAATTATATTCTAATTAGATTGTTGCATAACGAATGCACTTGTTTCCCTGCTCTTTAATTATATATTCAGTCATACCTTCTGCTCTTGCAACTATCCACCGAAACTCATTTGCATCTTCTATTTTCAACAGGTACCCTTCTTGCTTCCTACATTCAATCTGAGAAAATAAAACACCGACCAAAACATGACAAACTAAAAGAAGTATTCATACCCGAAAGGATGAGAGAGTTCGTGGTTTTTGTTCGAAAACACATTTACACGTATGTTTTTAAATTTGTATTACATTTATTATTCACCATTTGTAATGCGGTTGCAAACGGGTGTCTAAAATACAAAGCATGCGATTTTCTTAGATTTGATGGTAAGTAATTAAAACTACACCATGTATACACATTAAAAATTTAATAATTTTTTTAAAATCTTCTCCGTTTTCTGCTATTTAAACTATTTCATGAGCATCAATAAACCTATTATCTAAAACGTATTATGCACAAGGAGCTAAAGTAATGTCTCAGTACGATAAAGGGTCTCATGGATCTGTACTCTTTTGATCTCTTTGATATAGGATTAATGATACCGTTTGTCTACATATTCACCAAATATAAAACTATTATAAAAAAGAAGCATCTTTATAGTAAGAAACGATTATACATACCATTCTACAGGTATAATACCACCAAAACACAGTACGTCACATCCGGTTGCATACGAAAATAGGTTAAAAAAATATTCACTTGAATTTGACATAAATATCTAAAGTATTTTAAAGCATTATTATTTTTTTTTTGGGGGGGGGGGGGATGGGGGATCTTCAGAATAATTTAGAAACTTGCGGTTACATGGTTACTAAAGCTTGTTCACAGTTAAAAAAGAGGTGAACATTTGTTAACTTCCAGTAATGGTTCTTGTTATGTGAATTTTTTTCAATAGTAGTGGACAGGATAAAACTTTACTCTTGCAAAGTATTTTTTTAAAATTTAAAACAAAGATACATTCTGCACAACTTGTTCATACCTCAGCTTCATGCCATTTTATTAGCTTGGTATTAAACCGATAACAATGCTCTTTATATTCCTCCCATCCTTGTGAACATAATTTCTCTCCTATAAAGAGAATTACAATATATACAATATTTTTTTATGAATACAAGATAAACGGCAATAAGACAACCCACTTAAACAACATAATAAGATTAAAAGCCAAACACAGTGTCTTCAATTGAATTCACGTATTCCTATCCTATATATTAAAGCTGCAAGTTGCCCTGATTCACGATCAAATGTAAAATTGAATGCGTTTTATTTAAGTTGATACAAATTACAGCGAGTGACGACCAGAATCTTTGCTAAAAATGAGTATTGCATTTAATCATTTGCGATTTAAAACTTCACCTACTATATGATATGAACGCGTTTCATTCATTGTCAAGAAAATCAATTACTATAACAGATAAGTTTGTTTGTTCCCTATTGTTCCTTTTAGGATGGTAATGTTATTTTTTAATTTCCGCAACTTGTTCGCTGTATCTATGTGAGTAGTGACGCTTCGGATTTCAGATATGAATAACTGGTCAAATATCAAGTTAGGTATTTCGTTACCAGAAATTACAAGTGCCAATGCAATTAATTTATAAATTATGAATTTCCTTCATAGATACAAGAATTTGGTTTGGAAGTTTGACTGTACCTCATTTCACATCCTTATTTTTTGGAAGTTTAACTGTACCTCATTTCACATCCTTCTTTGCACAGTTCGCATTATTGTCCTGCAACTCATCTGAATTTAAGGTTACACTAAATTGTTAACGGTCATATGCATATTAAGTGAGTTATGTTTACCAAAAGCCACAGTACATACCGTTCAAAATTTTTTCCAATTTTTGAAGAACTGTTCTTGCGTTGGAAATCAGATTCTTTTCGTTCTGTGTTATATATATCTTATATTGAAAGGATCCTTTGTTTAATGCCAGAAACAACAAGCAACACAGGAGACACTTCAGCCTGTTTTATAATAATTATAAATTATCAAGAAATGCAAACAATCACAAACAAAAATAAACAAATTAATCAAATAAAGAACATTATATGATCATAAATCGCTGTACATAGAAGGGGATACTTACATGCACATATTTAAGAGCCGCCTAACCAATATCAAGCTTTAATGTATTATATTCATGAACATATAATTCTGTTCATTCATCCTGTATATAGGTAACTGTTATTGTTTTACATTGCATGTTATGTATGACGTCGTTCAAGCTGTTGCATACAACTGAAACAGTATATCGGAATCATATTAATAAACTCATCAAAGATACCATGCAGGATTAATATCTTGTACGCATTAACCGAGATAAAAGATTTCGACTTGAGTTATCATTGATATGCGCATAATTATAAATTAACTATTAACAAAACGTCTACCTCAGGAATAGATTACCTTAGCTGCATTTGGCATTTTTTTTTTGGAATTTTTTGTCTTCAATGCTCTTCAACTTCGTACTTTATTTGGCCTTTTTAACATTTTTTTTATTACACCGTCACTGATGAGTCTTTCGTAGACGAAACGGGCGTCTGGCGTTAATATAAAATTTCAATCCTGGTATCTTTGATGAGTTTATTCGAAACCCTTTCGTTCTTGTACTTTGTTAACTGAAAGCTTCTTTCTCTGTATTTAAAAAGTTTATTTTTTAACTACTTTAATTTGTGTTACTAGTATACTGTGATTGCCAGTTTCCGTCAAACCAGAGATTTTCAGATCAATTTGATTCTGATACGGTACTATTCCGAGTTTTAACAGTGGGAACAATCAACAAATTCACAGTTGATTTCAAAGTCAGTCAATACAATCAACACTTTATTCTCTAATGAACAGTCTCTTTCCAAATATGGACCATTCGGTATGAAGGTCACCATCTTTTGGGATCAACATGCAAACAGAATGGGATAGATTAGGAATCAGAAATGCCGATTTAATTGCAACCCTTTATGACAGTGATGACTAGAGGTAGTCTATTTAATTTTGTGAATAAAATTGTTTTTTAACGGTCAAAATAATTAGTTTCTTCACCAGTATTTTTAATAGTAACAAAAAAAACCACGAGATCCATTTGCGACTCAGGTTTAATAAGATTTTTTCAAATGGTCACTCGACTGTTTACTCTTTGGCACAAACATGACAAAACATGGTTGTAAATTCCAGAAACATTCGCGTTCATAATTTATCTTATCTATCGTGTCATGTTAGTGTTTGTATTTTGTTATAACAAGTTGTCTTACTGCGGATAAAGCTTTTAATACTATTGTCTTTGTATGTAAAGTGTCTTGCAAGATAATAAGGAATAAATAAGCACTCAGGTAATCCAACAAACACACACATATCATTTGACAAGGATAGGATTTTGGAGGCTTCAGTGAACATTACATTGACAAGAAAATCTGGGATTGATTTTATTGGTTATGGCCAAAACTGTTTAGGAATTAGTGGAAAAAAGGGTGACAATAGAACTTGCGTATAAGTTTATGGATCTGAGTGAAATGTTACAACAAGGTATCATACCTCAAAAAGAAGTTTTGGATTGTTTTTAGTCGTTATGGCCCTAAATCGTTATGGAAATTGTGGCCAAAAACACTACTCTTTTAATACTTTGTATAAATTGATTATTTCTTGAACAATTTCAATAAGGTTAAATTAAAAGTCTCGAATTCTTGAGTTTCTTGAAAAATGCCAAAAGTAATTGTGTATTTAGATTTTTTCAATATTGGGCCCAACAGTTATAAAATGAATCCTTTTCATAATTAAAGCATACTGTTCAGCTTCAAAGACAAAAGAGTATTAACTGACAAAATATTATAGAGTTATTATAGTGACCAAGTGTCCAGTACCAGTATTCCTTGCTTCACAATGAACTGTTGTGATAGTGTATTGTAAGTTTTATTGGGCCAGGAAGGGAACGTGGGAAGAAGTGGGAATATGCTAATGACAGAAAAATCATTATTTACATACAGAGAATATCCAGTACCAGAAATTGAAATATTATTGTTCTAGACTTGGTAGTTCTAAGGTTTGTGATTTAGTGGGAGGGATGTGTCATCCAGATTTCCACTAGGAAAACATGCCAATTAAACCTATTGATTTAATAGATATCGAATCAGGCAGTCTTATTGTTACAGAATTTTTTAACCATTGGTTCTTTAAAATTAGCCATGGACAGTTCCGTACCATCTGCCATCTCAAGGATATAGGGATTTAACACTGAAATGGTGTTAATTTTTTGTCTAAGGGTAATATATTTTGATTATATGACCAACATTCACCAAATTAAACATAGTATACTCCACAGAAAGAATAAAACACTTTTAAATATTTGGTCAGTAGGTCAAATTCAACATTAATTACATCTTTAACAGTCTTTATTACAAAGTTAAGTACCTACTCTAAAGACTATTTCTATCATAACAATTGCAAATAGGCTCACATACTTTTGGAATATTTGTATACTGAAATATGATAATTCTACGGATCACTCTTGTTAAAACTTAAAAAAATGAGTTTCCAGAAAACGATTTTAGAACAAACAGTCATTGATTCCCTAATGAAAACATTTGTATGTCACTACAGTTTTGATAAGATCAATTCGAAATATACATTTACTGTAGAACAGAAACAACGAAATCATTCATATAAATAAGGAACATATTCAACAGTCTTTTGGTTTTAGCCTAAAGAAATTTCTATCATACTTTTTTCTTCAAAAGAGAAAAGTCTGGAAAGAAATTTTAGTAAGCTAGACACACACATTTCCTCAAGAAAAACTATTACATAAAGTAGTACCTAACACTACAGGGAGATAACTCTGGTAAAAAACAGCTGAACGTTTTAATCACATTGTACTGTTAAGGAAATATTAATGATCAAAACTAGTGTTTGTCAAACTGCTATATAACCAATGAAATTTTTTTCTGATAAAATGGTTGGTTCAATTTTTTTGATATTTTTGTAATGTCAGAGGGTCAAAGTAACATTTTTTTTTATTGAAATTAAACAAAACAAATTAATATTAGTCAAGGTGTCGGGTACCACCATAAGCTTGTTAATTTTGATTTTCATTAAAAATTATCCAGAATAAAAAATCATCGATAGACCTAGGGGTAAAGTAGGAATGGAAATAATGTGAACAATAAAAATTAATTTCATTAATATGGGTTCTTCAGAAAAGTTGTAATTAGGATAAAGGCTAAAATCAGGGTCTTAATATTTAAATATTTTTAAGATCTGATAATAAATGGCTTGATTGATTTAATATAAATCAATAGATGATTAATAACTGATTAATCTGATTTTTCATACCATTGTTTTAACAACATAGGCATGTCCTCTATTATAACAAGCCATTAAAAAGAACAAACATAATTAAGTCAACAAAACATACTGTGTATGTTGTAATTCAGATATGAAAGCATGTACATTATTTTAGTAATAATTTCTGAAATGGGAACTTCACATTCAGCCTCAAATAGTCCGGTTCCTATTGGTTGTAAGCTCTGTCAGGGAAGAAATAAAATTCAGTGGAAATGTGTGAACTGTCAGTTTTTAATGTGCAGTAGTTGTAAAGATAAAATTCATCTTAGGATTGCTAAAGACCATCAGATTGTTAACATTAAGGATATATGCGAATTAGATTCTTGACAAAGTTTTAATTTTAGTAATGTGCATTGTAACAAACATTCTGATCAGGCTTGCTGCTCATATTGCAGAAGTTGTAAAATAGTTGTGTGTGTGAAATGTGTGATGAAAGTGCATAACGAACATGGGTTTGTGGATCATGAGGAATTTCTAAGTAAAAAGGAAAAATTATGGGAAGGACAAAATAGAGTGAAGAAGAAATTAGATGAACTGTGTAAGGTAGAATCAAAAATGAAAGAGATCAAAGAAATAGAGGAATCAGCGTATAGTAAAGCAAAAAAGATATACAGGATAACGCAACAATTGATGTTGATCAGTATTATGAAACACTCATTAAATTGGACCATCAAATGCAATCAGTAAATCAAGCAATTTATACAGATTTGAGAAAAATAAACAAAGAAAAGGGAAAGCTTCAGGAGGTAATCCGTAATCATGGTAATGTAAACCTTATAAAAAGTTCTCAAGATTTCAGTCAGTTCCTTGACAACTTGACGAGTTAATAACGTCATTGAATTGTGAAATTGAAACATTTTATTTTGGTCAGCTTTTAAGCCAAAGTTTTTGAGGCAAAAGTCAGTTTCAAAGTGGTTAAAGAGTACACTACAGACTTGAGAAGGTCTGGGAAAACATCAGAAGTACTACAACATGTGAAATTTAAGGGACCCAGCCTCCAAGTGATATCTAATTAAAGTTTCAAGATATGTGGCATAGCAGTCAATTCTTTAGGTGAAATACTTGAATCAACTGGTGATACAAAGCTGAATATAGTTGATGTAAAGAAAGGGGAGATAACTGTTTCAGTACACAATGTGGACTTGTTAATATCACGTAGCATACATGTAACACAAGATCAAGGAGTCATAATAGGAGCTATTTCACAAGCACCCATATTCCCTGCCATAGACAGAAGTGTTGTGATAGTCATGGATGAGAAGGGGCACAGCCAAAAGGAATATGAACATGACAATAACAACAAACCATTGTTTACATATCCTCGTAATATGACCAGTACCATAAATGGTAATATATTTGTGATAGACAAGCAAATGGCTAATGGTAAAGGTCCTGGCAGAGTGGTAGTGTTCGGACACGGGGGAGGTGTCATACAGATATATTCCGGTCATCCTGATATCAATACTAAAAACGAACCGTTTAAATCATCAGGTTTATTGACCATGTCATCAGGCAGTATAGTTGTCATTGATAGGCACATCAGCAGGGGCAGATCTAGGAATTTAGAAAGGGGGCGTAGAGAATATGATCTGGCCTAGCGAAGCGAGGCGAAATTTCTTTTACCTTTTTTTTGCTAAAATCACGTAAAAAAATATAAAAAAAAGTGCTAGTAAAGGGGGGAATACGCCCTCTACGCCCCCCTGAACCCGCCACTGCTTCAGCACAATATACACGGGGGTTGGATGGGGTTAAATGATTAAAGAATAATACCTTTAAAAAATGAAGATTAGAGAATAACGGGCAAAAAAATGAAGATTAGAGAATAACGGGCAAACAAATGAATATTAGAGAAAAAAGGGGTGAAAATTAAATGTTTACAGAATACAAGACCCCCCATCCAGACCCTCATACTGTTACATATTTTAAATAGCCTTGGAAAATAAATGTCCTACCACAATCTCTCAGACATAGGAATCATCCATCCATATTCTCTAGCTCTATCTTCACCAGGCAATTTATATATTGGATGTACCTGTAAACAAGGAAGTCCAGATACATATAAGGCCAAACTTTATGAATTAGAATATTTTGGAATCTAACCATGACGAGTGATTGTAGAATTATGAAAATAAACAACACAATAAGCATTCCGCATTATGAAGGATGCAGCAAATCAAATAGGAGTATTTGTTAATGATTTGAGGTCTTCTTTCGAGCCTGCAACATTTTTTTTGTGAAAACTAGATGTAAGTCCGAGATTTAATTGGCTTGTTGTCGTCGGCGTCAACAGTTTTTATACATCAATATCTTTGACAAACCATCATGGAATTGTATGAAATGTAAAGATAAGTGTTTTTTTATGACCAAAAGGCAGTATTCAGAGCAAAGTTTTGAACATTTTCTCTACCAATTGTGATGACCTTTTTGATGGTTGAAACATTTCCAAAATATGTAAAAGACTCTTTTCTTTTATTAACCACCACCCGTCATATCTAAAAAAAATAAGAGGAAAGCTATAATTAATAAAAAATAAAATAAAAAATGTAACGGAAAATTTATCATGTACGAAAAAACAGTACAATATGATATTTAGATAATTCTAAATAGACATTTTTATATCGCTCAAGCCCTATGGAACATGGTAAGCAATGACCATCACTTGGCATATATTGTCCTACCGAGATCACTCCTTAAACATGTAGGAGTTAGAACCCATACCAGCTGGTTTTTCACTATGTTTTGTGCTTCTTTTTTTTTTTAAACTTGATCACTTGGCGTCTGTCCTCTTTCGTCTGTCATTTGTTGTCATTATCAATAGAGAAAACCTGACGGACAAAAGACATATTGAGGTTGATGATATCTACATATTGTCCGTTTACATCAAAACTTTCAGACTACTTCACCTATGAGTTAATACCCTTTGGTCAAGGATTTGACAATTTTTTTTCAATTTCGTGTATTATTTTTAACACTATGATAGATACAAAAGGGAAACATCGAACGCAAAAATGATCAGCAAAACAAGATCTACTAGTAAGTTAATAGAGCTGAAAATATTTGATAATGATGATTTTATCTATTTATTTTTGCTTTTGTGTTGTCTATTATCTTAAAACATTGATAGGTAGATGGAAATAAGCAAAAACGATCACCAAGACAAGATCTACAAATAAACATGGTCGAAAACATGGTCAAAATATAAAGGCAACAGTAGTATACCACTTTCACGACTTGAGTGTCGTATTCTGCAGCAGTTTGTTCAAATTTCTAACAAGTTGAACGATAAACAAAATTTTCAATTGGGTCAGAACTTTGAAATAAATGCAATAGGGGAGAGCTACTCTTACAGTCTAGTTACAGTAAATCTTTTACTTCCTTGTTTAAGTTAGTGTAGTGGTCATCGTTCTGGAAGCTACAGGGTCTTTATTGTGCAAGTATAATTCTACAACATATGATCTTGGTACGCTAAGGGTCATGAATATATGTTAAACGGGTTTACTTCAGCCGTGATTTCAGACTATCTGAAACCAGTGTTGTATGTAATTTTTTGTACGTATATATTTTGAAGTTGGAGGTTTGTCTTTGGTGTGGTCTGTAATACTGTTTCAATTTCCGTCATCCTTCATATGTTTTGTAAATGTAAATCTAAATATTGATCAAACGTTTATATGTATTTTTTTTTAATTTAAGTTCACTTAATTAAATGCTTTGTGGGTTAGTGTGACGTCGATTCGCATTTAACTAGTACACACTGTTATTTAAAGGCCAGCTGATGCCTACCTTCGGGTGCTGAATGTTATCGCTGTGTTCCATACTCATAAGTGGCATTGGTTGTTTTCTGTTCTTTGGACGGGTTGTTGTCTCTTTGACACAATCCTCATTTCCATTATCAATTTTATATTAATTATATTAGATATTCTCCCTAGATAAATAATCATATATATATACGGGAAAACTTAGCCTAATGGTGTAAGCTATAAGTAAATTGATAAGCAGTAAATAGTGCAATAAAGATTAATATTGTGTTTAAAAGAAAAAAATTAGTTCAATTGACAATCACATTCACTTTCACAGTCATGATCTTTGTGCATGATTCATTCAATCTAATCTGATATCATTACTATAGAAATATTCGTCACGAATTGGTTGAAATAAGTTCAGGTGATTTCAAATGTACTGATACCGGTTTGGCAACTGGGAAATATGACGAATTATTTATCTTTGCGTTTGACATGTCTTCTTGGTGTATTGTTATGTAATTTGATTGACGATTCCTCTGTTAAGATATGGGTTTTGCTAACCTTTACCAGTTTTTTTTTGGCGCAGGGCGTAAAATAGCCTTTTTTAAATTATTCAATTATTCAATTAATTAATTAATCAAGCAATTAGTCAATAAATGTTCAACCTCATGTTGCAGAATGACTTTAGATGATTAAACAAACAAAAATCACAATTGCTAACTAATGTTTATTTCGAAAGCAATCACTGGTAAATCTTCTTTTTTCTTTTCGTTTAAAACTTTCGATAAGAAAATCAGCCTCTTCTGAAAAAGAAATTTAATGAATACTTCAACACGTTCAATACAGTTTATCTATACATGCTTGAAAATGAGTTTTTATTGGTTTTGGTTGTTTATCGTTTTAATATAGAACAAAGGTGAAGTTTCATAATTCTGTTTATAGATGTATCTAAATCATACTTTGCTTGAATCATATAAACATAAGGAGATGTGGTTTGATTGCCAATGAGACGACTATCCACAAATACAAATAAAGTGAATAAATGCAATTATAGACTACAGTACGGCCTTCCATAACGATAAACAAAATCATACCGTATATTCGGATATAACAGGTCCCGACAAGAACGGCATGTAATCCATAACAAAACAATGTACGAAAAACAAATATGACAGACACGAACCATCGACATTATTCTTCTCAATTGCTAATAAAAGCAATTTTTAAATAACTTGTATATTCTCTCAAAAAATCGCATCGATTTCTTCTTTTCCTTTTTAAATCGTGTTTAATATTTTTCGGGTAAATGCTAGCTTTTGTATTGTTAAATAAGGCAACCGTAGCAACCGGTGTTCAAAAGTCATAAATCGATTGAGAGAAAACATATCCAGGTTGCAAACTAATCATTTCTAAGGTATCCTTTCAAAGCTTACTAATATCACTAAGTAAATGATTTTGATAATTGTTGAATCTTACGGTGACCTATAATTGTCGTTTTTTTCTTTCTTAAGAAGATAGTTATCTCACTAGCAGACACCACCGTTGCTTTATATTGAACTTATCTAAAAAAAAAAATTAAACATCAAGCAATTTTCGTGACAGTAACATAAAAAAAGACTACAATCTGAAATCTGATATTGCCAAACATAACTTTTCTAGACTTACCATCTTTGTTCACATACGAAGGAGCACTTTCTGTCGCAGGGTACATCATTCCAGTTATACTTGAAGTAGGACCACATATGAACACATGGATCAATACCATTAGGTTCGCCAGTATTCCATTTCTGAAAGCGGGCTGTTTGATCATCAACAACCCATTTCCACTCGTTTTTGTTTTGTCGCAAACCTATCCATATGTCGTCTACAGAATGAGCTAAAAAATAAATTGTATATTTAAGCTAGTCAGTATCTCAATCGCTACTGAAATAATCGAGAAAATACATGTATCTATTTTATCATTTTGTTCTGTTTTCTCTTGTGGCAAGATCAAATAATTAAAAATTTTACAGTTATTAATTTTTCCTATAATCAACCAGAGTTTGCATAACAAATGTACTAGTTTCCCCGCTTTATTTGTATATTCCTACATACCTATTGCTCGGGCTACAATCCATCGAAACTCATTTGCATCGTCTATTTTCAACAGGTATCCTTCTTGCTTCATACATTCAATCTGAAAAAAATATACATAGACCAAAATAAAATGAATTTAACAAAAAGTGTTTAAACATGAAAAGCATATATACCTTTGAAACTATGTTTAACTCCTGTATCACCCCTGTTTTAAATTCATGTTCTGGGCTTTGGATCTACAATACTTTTCATGTCATTTATATGATACAGAATAGAGCAGTGCGTTATTTCTGTGAATTACACCGGTTTACAACCAATATAACCTTGAACAGCGAACTTGGCTGGTTACCACCACTGCAGAAACATTGGTTGAATACTTAGTATGGTACGCCTATTGAATCCTCTCATTATTATGGACGACAAGAAAATCACGAAAAAGAAAAAAACTTTTTGAGTGGGAGTATACGTCTAATGGATTATGGTGCACACAAGTTATGGACATCTTTTATAAACTTGGAATAAGTTACCTCTTTGAAAACCAACAAACAGTGAACATACAAGAAGCTACAAAAAAACACCTGTACGTTATACCAGAGACATATATACACATGTATTGCTTATTGTTATGCGTTTACTTTTCTACATTGGCTAGAGGTATAGGGGGAGGGTCGAGATCTCACAAACATGTTTAACCCCGCCGCATTTTTGCGCCTGTCCCAAGTCAGGAGCCTCTGGCCTTTGTTAGTCTTGTATTATTTTAATTTTAGTTTCTTGTGTACAATTTGGAAATTAGTATGGCGTTCATTATCACTGAACTAGTATATATTTGTTTAGGGGCCAGCTGAAAGACGCCTCCGGGTGCGGGAATTTTTCGCTACATTGAAGACCTGTTGGTGACCTTCTGCTGTTGTTTTTTTCTATGGTCGGGTTGTTGTCTCTTTGGCACATTCCCCATTTTTATTTTCAATTTTTATTTTACATGTGTATATATGTCTCTGGTTATACTGAGAGTGATTGAAAATACAACACTGCTTCATCAAAGAAAGTAAGAACGTTTGTGACATTCAATGATGAACTCGAACAGTATATTACGTCTAATCTTTCTAAACAAGAGCAATCGGCTCTTGCACAATTGAGACGTGGGGTTCTTCCTAAACGCATTGCGACTGGATGGTTCCGTAACGAGGCGCTACCGGACCAACGAATATGCGTACTGTGTGAAAAACATTAGGTTGGAGACGTAAAACATTTTCTATTAACATGTTTATGATATAATAAACTTGGACACACATATCTATATATGGCTGCATTAGACAATTTTAGTGGAGACAGCGATAGACTCATTCATTTACTAAAACACTATCAAATTCCAACTGCAAAATTTGTAAATTCAGCATTCATACATAGAAAAAAAAATTACGTCTAAATCTATTTATTTATTTTGTAAACATTTACGTTTTTCAAATATGATATAATATTCTAAAGTGACAGTATGAACAATGGGCCGGGTGCTAGATTGCCATGTATATACTTGAATAAATGAATGAAATGATACACATGTCGCTATAATAAATGATTACTTAGTACTACTTGATTTCTTAAAGTATATTTGAAGTTGAAAGTCAGTATTAGGACAGCAGAAACATTTTCCTGTTTTTACGTGAAGCAAATATTTCTATTATTCCCTTTACATTAATTAGAATTTCTTGGTGAATATACATCAACTAATATGTGGATATATAGTCTCTCCTGGTGCATAGAAGTGCGTAAGTAAGTTTTTACAATACCTTAAAAAAAAACTCGATCTACAGTAGCGGTAGCAACGAGCATGGTAAACTGTTTTTAAGGTTTCACACAGAGAAGAAGGTTTCCGCTTGCTGAAATACTCAGCGGACGATCCATTGTCTGAATGATCAACCTCAGATTTGAAAAAGTCCTAATCTCTAGGGATGTTGTAAATATTTTTTTTATAGTTTAGCATCAGGAATTTGATTCATGATGGCTTGTATAGGAATCAGTGAGTTGCACCTTGAACTCTGGACTTCATTCACATTATATGAAATTAAAATATCTATTGAAAGCTTTGCCTTATCACATCCTTAATACTGTCTCCTTATGACTGTCAAACACAGCCACTCTCATTGTTAACGTTATATCATAAAAAATGAATTGCTTTAAACAATAGGAAACTGCGTAGAATTCACAGCAGAATCGGACTTTGACAGAAAACGAACAAATATATAGTATGATACCATTTGATTAAAAGTAAAGTTCGTCACTTTTATCTTCAATTACAAATCATTCAAAAAGAATTAAAAATTTCATGTGCTTTTAACCAATCTTTTAATTTATTAAGACTAAACATTTTTGTACCAAAATTCATGTGTTTGGCCGGGCGTTTTGACGCGACCGAAAGCTTATATTAAGAGTGAGCTTAAGTTATGTCTCTGTATGATAAAGAATCTCTGGGATCAGTGCTCTGTAGTTGAACCCATTTGTATAGGAGTAATGATGCTGTTATTCCACATATTTGGACTTTTATCAGTTTTAAATAAACTCATCATAGATACCAGGATTAATATCTATGATGAGTTTAAAACCATTATCAAATAATTTTGTTAAGGTATAATTTTTGTATAACTCTCACTAAAAAATCTAAAACTGCGCTTTTCTCATTCTTGGCTGTTTTAGCTAACTTACCAACTTCTTCAAAAGATTTATTAGCATCTTAATCGTTGCAAATTATGTTATATTTTCTTAACATTAAAAGTTTCAAAAACATAATTTTTTATGTTATGTGTATTGGAATTGAACAAATTGTAAAATCTTTCCTTCCATTTTTGAAATACATAGTCCATATTAATTGTAACAGTTCAATCATCTTGCAAGACCTCATTTAGAAAATTATTTTTGGCCGCAACCAATATTGTTTATTTTACGACAACATTGTATCGGATCATGTTTGTTGAAGTCCACAAGTTTCTCCTAATAACTATGCCGATATTATAATTTACTTTTTTACAACTTTTTCTTTTAGCACAAATGCGTTATAAAAGAGAAATTGTGATGTTGGTTAATTGAATATAATTACAGCTCATATATAAACAAACATCAACTATTTTGTATATTCTTCACTTATTGGGCATTCTTGTAGCAAAGTTAGAAAAATAAAATAGGCATGGATTACCTCAGCTTCATCCCAATTACTCTGCTTGGTATTAAACTGATAACAATGCTCTTCATACTCTTCCCATCCCTGTGAACATAACTTTTTTGCTATAAAGAGAATTGCAATCTAAACAATAAATAGTTTTAATAAAGGGAAATTTTGGGTGAAAGACAATGAGACATCTCACCCCAACAAAATCATCCCTTCGTAAATTTTACGGACGCCATCACGAGTTGGTTGACCGTTATGGAATAACCGTTTCACAAATGATATCGGATATGTTCCTTACGTCGTAACTACAATCTCCTTCCCTTTCATGAATGTGACCTACCGATTTAAACTATTTACCGGATTTGTAATCACATAAGCAACACGACGGGTGCCACATGTGGAGCAGGATCTGCTTACCCTTCCGGAGCACCTGAGATCACCCCTAGTTTTTGGTGGGGTTCGTGTTGTCAATTCTTTAGTTTTCTATGTTGTGTCATGTGTACTATTGTTTTTCTGTTTGTCTTTTTCATTTTTAGCCATGGCGTTGTCAGTTTGTTTTAGATTTATGGGTTTATGTCCCTTTGGTATCTTTCGTCCCTCTTTTAAACTTAAAAGCTAAATATGCCTGTCTTCAATGAGGGACACGTGTTCATACCAAATATAAAGCTTCAAATTTCACCAGGTCATATATCAAATAAGGAATTGAATGCGTTTTAGTTAAGTTTATACGAAATGGCAACGAGTGATGGGCACATTTTGCAAGAATCAAGGAGGTATTCTTAGCCAAAAATGTCGTTGCTTGCATTCAATTCATTTTTGAATTTGATTTTTTTGCGATTTGAAGCATTACACATGGTATGAACGCGTGTCATCTAATGTCCCTATTGTTAATGTTCCCTTTTGACGGTAATGTTCCGTTAGCCACATCTGATATGATGTAAATTTTCACAACTCGTTCCCTATGCCCATGTGAGAAGTGACGTTTCAGATTTTAGATTTGTATATAAACTGGTAAAATATCAAGTCAGGTATTTCGTTGCCAAAAATTAATGCATGTAATACTCAATTAATAACTAGCATTTTATATTAATGCTAGCAAGACAAATCTTTATTTGGCTTGCTTGCTTTGTTTGTATCAATGTTTGCTCAAGCATGGTAATTAAGATAGGCGGGGCTTCAGCTTGTATTGTAACACTATGCAGTGCTTATACAATAACTTTAATATTCAATATAATGTTTATCTACAAATGGACAGTAAAGTTATTATATGTATTATAGTTTAATTTGCAGATTTATAATTGTTACAACGTGACTTAGTATATACATGTTTTGGCTTTAAAGAAAACCTATACTTTTGGCAGGTGGTCAGTTACATCACATTTATTGCTTTATATTAAATGAACTTCAATGCTCAGCTATGGGTGGTCAGTTAAGTCCTGTCTATAGAAGTATTTAAAGGCTTAAGCTATTGAAGCAAAAGTAATGTCCACCGTTTATAACTTTTGTTATCGTGTAGTGGTCAGTTAAGTCACGTTTGTAGAAATATTAAAAGGCTTACGGTATTGAAGAAAAAGTAATGTCCACTGTTTATAACCTTTTAATATATCGCTCTCGCTTTCACTAAAAGTTAGTACCCGTCGAAAGTAGAAACAAACAACAGTCTCTCTAAATTTAAGTCACGTTTGTAGAAGTATAAAAGGACTGTCTTTCTCAGACAGTCCAGATTGTAATTTGATCAGTTAATAAAGAAACGTTTGTACCAGTTCAGCCATCGTTTGCTTATACTTGTGCCTTGTCTAATTTGTTGGGTTGCTGACTAACTTGACATTTCGATAGTCTAACACCTGGGAATTGGTTGCCGTGTACCAGGATAACCCTTTTATTCGTAATCAGGTAAGCGATTTTTCTGATCTATTGTTACTTTCTCATAATGGCTGAGCAAGATATCGGACAAGCGTTTAATAACCTAGCTTTCCAACTGCAAGGGTTATCAAACAAATTAGGGGCACAGGGGGTTAATCAAATCATACCAAAATTTTCGGGGGATGCTACAAAGTTTAGGACATGGATCAAACAGATCGAAAAATATATATTGTTTTGGCAGGGTTGGGCAGAAACGAAGCGAAAATGGTAGCATACCAAGCTAGCGACCCGCCGGTTAGTGATTTCATCCATAGGTGGTTAGAGCAAAATGGCGATGATGAAACTGTGGGGTGGAATGAGTTAAAAGCTCAATTAGTTGTGAGATTTTCGGAAGTATCGGATCCACAACATGCTTTCGACCTTTTAAGCAAAATTAAGCAAAAATATGGTGAAAACGTTCCAATCTTTGCGGAGAGACTGTATAATCTCGCGGAAGAAGTTTTTAAGGATCAGAATGTTAATTTACCTATAATACAAAAACAATTGGTGAACTTTTTCATAAATGGCCTTTCTTTAGACTACCTAAAAATGAAAATTATGAGGTCAAACCCAGACACCTTTCAAGGTGCGGTGGCGGTAGCGATGACCGAACAAAATTTGAGAAAAAGGTTTGAATTGAGAAGGGGAACCCCGGAAAGATCAATTAATAGTAGACATTTTGAAGTACAGGGTGCGGGTGAAGAAGCTATGGAAGTAGACCATTATAGGAATGCTAAACGTTGTTTTAACTGTAATAAAATAGGACATAGATCTAGGGATTGTAAGGCAAGAAAACAAGTAAACGCTTTTGACCAAACTCCTAAATTTAATAAAGAAATAGAATGCTGGAAATGTGGCAGAAAAGGTCACATTAAAAGATTTTGTAGGGTTAGGACTTTTGAGAAACAAGAAAATAGATTTCAGGGAAACTAAGAAACTCTCTTTGTTATGAAGCCGACAAAGAGAGAGAAACGAAACCAGAAACAAATGAAATTTTTACTATTAATTTGGCAGGATATCCTAACAGTTGTATATTAAATATAAAAACAAGAAAACTAAGGGCACTTGTTGATTCTGGAGCACAATGTAGTTTATTACATTATAAAATTTATAAAACTTTAAACAAATTGCCAAAATTATCTAAAAAGAAAGTTAATCTTCAATCCGTAAATGGAAACTCACTTAATTGTTTAGGAAGTATTGAAATTGATTTTTCTATCAAAAATAAGAAAATGACACACTTGTTTTATGTTGTTTCTGATATGAACAGAAACGTTATTTTAGGACGTGACTGGTTAGTAAAAAATGGAGTAAGGCTTTACTTTGATTTAGGAATGTTGAGAGTAGGGGATGTTTATGCAAATTTAGAGGAAGATATTCATATATCCAGTATTTTAAGACTTTCTAAAGAAACCGTATTTAAACCTCAAACTTCAAACATATGCTTTGTAAAGATAAAGGAAAATTTTCAACTTTCGGAGTCGAGATTATACGAAACTTCTGCAGTTACAGAAGGTAGTTTTTGTGAAGAGCCAGGTTTATTAATTGGAAATTCCGTTGTTAAAATTAGACAGTTAAATAGAATTCCGATTCACGTTGTGAATAGTACAAACAAAACATTCAAATTTAAAAGAGGCACTGCTGTTGGTAAAATAAACACCGTTCTAGAAGAAAACTTAGTCTCTTTAAATGAAATAAAAAACAAAGAAATCCAATTCGAAAATGATTGCGAAATAGACGCTCCTCTTGAATACAAAGGTATTATCGAAAAATTAATTAGTAAGAACAAAGATATTTTTGCTGCAAAAGATTCAGAATTAGGTCACACTGACACGGTAAAAATGGAAATAGAAACAGGAAATCACCCTCCCATTAGATTAAAACCATATAGAACCCCTTTACATAAGAGACAAATAGTAGATAAGGCAATTGATGAAATGCTTGATGCTGGGGTTATTAGAAGATCAAAAAGTAGTTGGAGCGCGCCTATAGTTGTTGTCAAGAAAAAGGATGATACTCATAGGTTTTGCACGGACTTTAGGCAAATTAACAAAATTACAAAAAGTCTTTCATATCCCTTGCCTTTGATTGATGATATACTTGCCCAATTAGGCAACGCTAAGTACATCTCCTCCTGTGATTTAAAAAGTGGCTTCTGGCAAGTTTTGATGGACGAAAAAGATAGAGAAAAGACTGCTTTTGCGTGTCATAGAGGTCTCTTCGAATACAACGTAATGCCATTTGGGTTACAAAACTCTCCTGCTGTATTTTCCCAATTGATGGAAATTGTTCTAGAAAATCTACCATTTGCAATTGCTTATATTGACGACGTTTTAATATATTCTGAAACTTTAGAGGACCATCTTTCCCATATTCAACAAGTTTTTGACAGGTTAAGAAAACATGGATTAAAGTTAAAATTGAAAAAATGTCAATTTCTCCGAAAAGAAACCAATTACTTAGGATTCCAAATAACCGGAAACGGTATCAAACCGGAAACGGATAAAGTAGCTACAATCAGATCTTTACCACCTCCAGTTAGTGTGAAAGAAGTTAGAAGCTTCATAGGGATGTTAAGTTATTATAGGCGTTTCATAACAAACTTCTCAAAAATTTCTGTACCTTTGGTTGATCTGACTAAGAAATATGCAAAATTTAGATGGTCTAATGAGTGTCAAACAGCATTTGATTTCTTAAAAGAAAGTCTATCAGTCATTCCTTTGCTCGCATATCCGGACTTATCAAAGCCGTATATCTTATATACCGACGCATCGGACGAATCGATAGGCGCGTGTCTAACCCAACCATGTGATGAGAGTGAAGAAGTATTATATGGAGTTAAAAACGAGAAACCGATTTATTTCTTATCCCATAAATTAAGTGATACTCAAAAGCGCTGGTCCACCGTATAGCATTCATTATGCACTTCAGAAATTAGATCATTACTTGCATAATGCGAACTTTACTATTAAGACAGACCATAAACCATTGCAGTATCTTTTATCCTCAAATTTCTCTAATCGTAAAATTCAATTATGGGCATTGTGTATTTCTAGTTATAATTGCAAGATAGAATGGTTATCTGGGGCAGAAAACACAATCGCAGATTACTTATCTAGAAGGCCTAAAAATAAAATAGACGACCCACAAACATTAGAAGAAATAGATAAAGATGATAACATCGAGATGGACATAAGTAATAAGGCATATGAGATAAGTACGTTAAATTCAAATGAGTTCAACCCAAAAGAATTTTCAAGCTGTCAACATAATGATGACGACAATGTTCAAGTAGAAGATTTAAAAATTAAGGGGTATGATATTAAATATGAACAGTCGCTAGATAAAGAACTAAGTTTAATTGCCATTCAGTTGCAAAACGACAAGGCTACTAAGTCAGTAGAAAGTAAATACATACTAATGGGTGACATATTCTATTTTATATCTAAAGCAGATAGCGAACCTGTGTTAAGGTTGTATGTCCCATTACAGTTAAGAGAAGAAGTAGTCAAGCAATATCATGACGTCGATCATTTAGGTGTGGATAAAACATATGATGCTATTAAGATCAAATATTTTTGGCCTAATCTGTATAAAGAATTACATGAATATGTTAATTCATGTATAACATGTCAACAACGTAGCTCATATAATGCTAAACCATTATTGCAAGAAACCGATATACCACCGTTTCCGTTCGCGAAAGTTGCCGTGGATTTATCTGGACCTTATCCAACGTCTCTTTCCGGTAATAAGTATATCATAAGTTTTGTTGATATTTACAGTGGTTACCCAGAATGCTTTCCTGTTCCTGATAAAAGCGCTGCTAATATTGTTCAACTTTTGCTTGATGAAATTATTCCGAGACATAGTTGTCCATTAACTCTGTTGAGTGACAATGGTTCCGAAAACTGTAACAATATGGTCAGGGAAACATTAAAAGAGATGAAAATAAATCACGTTACAACTTCATTTTATTCCCCTGGCTCGAATGGCAAGGTAGAACGCTTACATCGTTTCATGCATGATATTCTTGCTAAAAATATAAAAGATGATCCATCAACATGGGATGTCTACTTAAACCAAACTTTGGCTGCAATAAGGTGTAGTAAAAATGAATCTACTAAATTCTCGCCGTTTTACCTTCTTTATAACAGAGATCCTGTTCTTCCGGTAGATAATCTACTGCAACCAAGACGTAAATATGCGGGAGAAAGTCCGCATCAAATTTTATTAGAAGAACAGCACAAGTCGTTTGTTACTGTGCATAGGAATTTGAAGAAAGCTAAAAGTAAACAAAAAGAATATGCAGATAAAAATAGGCAAGAAATAAACTTTAAAGTAGGAGACGCGGTGTACTTTAAAAATCATCTCCGTAAAAGTAAACTAGACAGTAAGTGGAAGCCGTTTTATAGAATAATTGAACAAAGATCACCTGTCAGTTTTATAGTTAAAAATCAATTAACGGGTTCAACAACTAAAGTACATGCACAGCATCTTAAACCTGCACCTGTTGAAACGTGGGATATTCCAAAATCAAATGAAAATAAAAAGTTAAGGAAAAGCAGATTCGTTGTTCCGCCTGAATCTAGTGAAAGCGAAATGGAGGTTGACCCTCAAGAGAATGAGACAGTTGAGAACAGAACCTCATTTCGAAATCGGTTAATAAGAAAAAATAAACATGAGCGAGACACGTCTTCGGATGAAGATGAGATTCCTTTAATGGAATTAAAGAAGAGAATAAGTATTCGTAATAAAAGCTTAAATGATAAAGAAGTTTTTAGTAGTGAAACTGATGAGGAAGATGAAATTCCTTTATCAAGATTAAAACGGACATTGAAATCTGATGCGCGCGACGAGTCGGATGTTACCGACATATATTCAGATAGCGAAAATATGTCAGTTAATTCTGTAAATGTAAAATCTGTATGTAAACAGAGTGGAAATAATGATCAACAGATAATCGATATTTTCTCAGATATATCCCAATGCTTAAAAAGCATCTTAGTTAAAAAGTAAATTCCATCTAAACTACCTTGGTATATATTTTCAGTAAGAAGATGGCTGGAATAGAAGATTTAGAAAGACTGGCTGAGGCCGAAATAATAAAAGGAAAAATTAACTTAATCATTCATGAATTCTCCCACATAGCATATTCTGGATGCAAAGAAACTTTGGAAGAAGAAGGATTAAAGCCCTCTATTATCAAAAGAATCTTCGAAACTTGGAATTTTAAAGCTAGGGTATTCCATGAGTCGAATATGTTAGGAGAAACCATGAGGGATTCTTTTGAAACTTTCCTCCAAAACCCGGATATCAACTTGACCCCCTCGTATATTCGTGACTTGGTCAAGAGTAGAGACAATGCCGCTAAAAGGCGTGGGGAAACATATTTATCTGTTTTAAAGAGTCACTGTTCGATTCAGAGATTATATAACCATTTTGTAAGGGATTTTCCCGTATATACGACCTTTGAACAGTTTATGGCAGCATATTTCCCGAACTTTTGCACTAATTTTTAAACGACTATTAATTTATATATTCTTTAAATTACAGGACGGACATGAAGACATTATTTCTTGTCACCCTCCTCATTAGTTTGGGTGAACAAGCATTTATTTCAGAAAATGTAGTTTTTGACAAAATAAATTCAATAACGACCACCAGATCGAATTGGTTAGTTGCATTTGTCACAGACTTAAAACCTTTTGATAATTTTATAAGGAAACTTTCGAATGACATTGTTCAAACAGCCGCGCTTGCTCAAGAGATAACGAGACGATATGATAAACCGGAAAAGGAAGGATTTAAAAATACCTTTTCTAATTTAAGGAATGAATTTCGATTATTAACAGATACCCATACTTCGATATTAAGAATTTTTAATGATTATAAGGCTTTACATAGGAATAAACGTAGTGTTTTACCAATTATCGGTAAAGCCATGCATTTTTTATTTGGAACTTTAACGGATTCAGATGTTAGTGCAATAAAAGGTAACATAAGAGTTCTTGCAGATAATCAAAATAAACTTTCTCATGTTTTATCAGAAAATCTTTCAATTTTAAATGTAACAAGGATTGAAGTTTCCGAAAACAGACATGCAATTAATTCATTGATAGGTGACTTACGTGAAATAGATTCGAAACTCGAAAATGTGACAGAAGAATTTGAAAAACAAATAATTGATCTAGAAAATTATATACAAAAGTATGTTCAACTAGATTTAATAACCGGTGAATTAAAATTATTAATGCAGAAAGCAATGTTTTATTTAGAACATTTAAGTTCACAATTAAATATGTTATCATTAGGTCATCTTTCGCCTAGTACTATTACTCCAACAAATTTAAAACGACTTTTAAACGAGATTAAAAACAAATTACCTAGATACTTAGAGTTATCAGAGGATCCTAATTGAAATTTGTGGTTCTTTTATAGATTGTTGACTTGCACCACTGTACTTTACGATGATAAAATATTAGCCATTATCTCACTTCCACTTCTCGATTCAAACAATAGGTTCCAGGTTTATAAAGCATATAATCTCCCTATGCCTATGAAAAACAACAGTACGAAATTATTAACAATGGTAGCGAAATTTGATATAAATGTTGAATATTTTGCAGTAAATGCTGAGCGGTCAAAATACGTATTGCTAAATAATGATGAAATTAATAAATGTACAGATCGGTTTACAAAATTTTGTAAAATAGTAAGTCCTGTTTACCCTATAAATCTAAGTAAGAATTGTGCGATTTCACTATTTTTGAAGAAAGAAAATGACATTGATAAATTTTGTAAGGTTTTAGTAGAACCGAGTTCAATCTTGCCCATGGCAAACTATATTTCGTCAGGATCATGGATAGTAACGACAAATAGACCCCTTGATTTTGCAATTGCTTGTCAAAATTCTAAATATAAATCGACCTTGACAAAAAGGATTTTTCCTCCAATTAATATTCTGACGCTTAACGAGACATGTACAGCGACGAATGACTTTATGACATTATTGCCTTTCTATACTCAACAAAGTAAATTTACCTCGACGGACGATTCTTTTATAAGGTTAATAAATGATTATGACTTATCTTCCAAAAAGCTATGGAAACCGTTTCACCAGTCTTTTCCGAAATTTAACTTAACAAAGTTACCTAAAAAGTTAGATCAAATTAAAGAGATACCAATGGATGATTTAATTAGCCAATTAAAAAGTTTGGGTCAAATAACTGAGGATAGTGAATTACCAAATTGGGTATATACTTTGATATATTTATTTGGGGCTCTTTTGGTTGGAATAGCTATGTTCATTATATGTAAATATAGGCGCAAGGTTAGGTTCTGCTTATCTTGTTCAGCCAGGAGAGGGGGTGGCGAAAAAGTGATGAATTTCGCTGCCAAATATGATAAAGTGGGGCATCTGGTGTCGGCAAAGACCGAGGGTGAAGTCACCACCAACAGAGATGTAGCCTCTGCACCAATGCTGGTCAACCACAAGGAAGATACACAAAATAACATTTATCCAGTGCTGAAATTACCGATTATTGACAATTAACAAAATCTATACGATCACATCCAACATGAAAATTAATCAAAGCGGACACTGAGAAGTACTATATTGTAAATAATTGTGTAAATAAACTATAACATGTATTTAGTCGTTGAAGGAAGAAAGCAGGCTACAGAATGGTAGTGACCTGAAGGGATTTAGAATACCTTGATATATAATCCATATATATATATTAAACGATTAATCAACTATATCATGAACTGTGTATTTACAGACGTATGTGGACAATTTTATTACCACTATTTTATGGTACAAGGAAATAACCATGAACTATTCGTGACATTGATTTAAGGACAAGACTTTTATGTGTCTATTCAGTTTTATATAGTAGACGACAGTTGTGTATAATTATTGGACAAACATAGAACGATTGGAACATTTCAATAACTGTGTACTTCAGTTGAATTCCGGATAACAATACCGTGTGAAACTAACAAAAAGGATGAACCCTTAAATGTGACTTTTAATGGAGAAGCAGTATTGACTATTTAAGTTATATTTAGCGACTTTTAGTGAAATATTGAACTATATTTCCAGTACATTGGGAGGAATGTAACACTATGCAGTGCTTATACAATAACTTTAATATTCAATATAATGTTTATCTACAAATGGACAGTAAAGTTATTATATGTATTATAGTTTAATTTGCAGATTTATAATTGTTACAACGTGACTTAGTATATACATGTTTTGGCTTTAAAGAAAACCTATACTTTTGGCAGGTGGTCAGTTACATCACATTTATTGCTTTATATTAAATGAACTTCAATGCTCAGCTATGGGTGGTCAGTTAAGTCCTGTCTATAGAAGTATTTAAAGGCTTAAGCTATTGAAGCAAAAGTAATGTCCACCGTTTATAACTTTTGTTATCGTGTAGTGGTCAGTTAAGTCACGTTTGTAGAAATATTAAAAGGCTTACGGTATTGAAGAAAAAGTAATGTCCACTGTTTATAACCTTTTAATATATCCCTCTCGCTTTCACTAAAAGTTAGTACCCGTCGAAAGTAGAAACAAACAACATTCTTTCTAAATTTAAGTCACGTTTGTAGAAGTATAAAAGGACTGTCTTTCTCAGACAGTCCAGATTGTAATTTGATCAGTTAATAAAGAAACGTTTGTACCAGTTCAGCCATCGTTTGCTTATACTTGTGCCTTGTCTAATTTGTTGGGTTGCTGACTAACTTGACATTTCGATAGTCTAACAGTATACATCATACTTAAATTTTATTGGACGTTATGTTGGAGGTTAAGGACACTAAATTTTAAAACATCACATGATACATATTCTCACATGTTTCCTTACCTGTAAATATACAATACAGACAGGATTCTACTTCGTCTAAATTATCTTCCTATTACACCAGTTCATTTTCACAATCGTAGAAACGGAAGACAATTTTTTTTCAGAGATCCAACTTAAAGACTGTCAAGCACTTTTAGTAAAATAGCTATTCGAACACACCTACTCTGATTTTGTGATCCATTGGATAGGTATTTCACTTGACCCTATATTTCATCTTTTAGTACTGTGATTTTTTTTTATGTTATAAAGTCAACCTGTAGCTTTGCTATATAAAATGATAACGAGATGATGCATCAAATACTCTTGTTTTGTACATTTTCAAGACAAAATATTCATCTCAAACACACCCTAACATAAAAAAGGTGCACTCGATTTTCTCTTTTCGATACAATTGTTTCCCATTTTGGAATATTTTCTTGAGTTGCATAATCGAAGGACAGGCATGGAAATAACTGACTGAACTAATAGATTGATATGTTATAAAAACAATATTATGTCAATTAATGTTGAAGGCCAGTTTCTCAGCCTCATACAAGAAAAAAGTTTATATTTTTCTTTCATTGACAAATTATTGTATTTTTACAGGTGAGAAAACATGTGAGAATATTTGTCATGTGATGTTCTAAAATTAAGTGTCCTTAACCTCAGACATAACGTCCAATACAATCTAAGTATGATGTATACAAGCTGAAGCCCCGCCTATCTTACTGATACAAGCAAAGCAAGCAAGCCAAACAAAGATTTGTCTTGCTAGCATTAATGTAAAAGCTGTAAATTACTAACTTCTTTCATTGATAGAAATATTTGATTTGAAATTTTGGCAGTACCTTATTTCTCATCTTTATAATGTTTACGGTGTTGTTGTTTAAATGGTCCGCAAATTTGGATGCGATCTTTGAATATTGTCTGTGTCGGAAATAGGGTAATAGCATCGAATTTTGTTTTGATAAATTAAAACATAACAAAATGTTATTTGCATATATATGTTTTATTTTATTTTTTTAGCATAAATCCTGCTGTTGGTTTTCCCTTTTATAATGCTCAGGCTGTTTGGTTTTCTTTAAATTGTTTTACGTTTTGTCATTCATTTGCCATAGCATATACTATACGGTATGGATTTTGCTCATGGTTAAAGTCAGCATGGTTTACAATAGTTGTTTACATCCTCGTTCTTATGTCTCTGGGGGAGAGTTATGGTTTTCTTTAAATTGTTCCACGTTTTGTCATTCAGTTGCCATAGCATACTATACGGTATGTATTTTGCTCATGGTTAAAGTCAGCATGGTTTACAATAGTTGTTAACATCCTCGTTCTTAGGTCTCTGGGGGAGAGTTACTTCAATGACAATCATACCTCATCTCCATTTTTTCATAGCAATCCTCAATATTTCTGTACCTGGACAATTTCTTTTCCTATTGCAAGGTACATCAAACAGTAATATCCCAAGATTATCGGTCCCATAGTCTGATTGTTTGTTTATTTTCATTGTTCAACTAGGATTTTCCCCCTGTAATATGTCTTAAATTAACGTTACCTTTAAAATTGTTTTTAATTTCATTTAACAGCATATTCATATTCAGTGATCCTATTAACTTTGACGTCTTATTTGCCCTAAATTATTGATATTCAAACCCAGAAGTTCTATAATAACGATTCTAATTTCATACTTCGCATACGTTACTTTTTGATGTTGAGGTAAAATGGTATTATAATATGAAAACACTTATTTAAGTGACGGATAAGTATTTTGAATAACAAGAGGAAATGTGGGCACTCTAAATTGATGAGGACAAACTTTTGTAGTCATTGCGTATCAATATTGCTGTCATTTGTATTATACAATCGAACCAAAGCTACACATTTAATGATTTAATTTATATTGTCATAAACTTTACATAAATACATAAATAAATTGATGGTCATTTTGGATGTAAGGGTCAAATAATGTTGTTATACAAACCATTATATGAGGTATGAAAACTACTGTTAATGCCGGCTAAATATTTTGAAAAACAGGAGGAAATGCTTTCACTCTAAATTGATTTGGACAAAATATGGTACTTATTGTGTACCAATATTGCTGTCATTTGTATTATACCATCCACTCTAAGTAATGATTTAATTAATATCGCCATATAATGATAAAACTACACATATGGTCATATTTTATGTTGTGGTCAAATGTTTTTTGCCATAAAACCATCCCAAGATATGAAAACTAAAGCTTTGTTGTGACAGTTACACGAACTGCTAGATATTTAAACGGATCAGAACTTAAATATTTTATATAAAATATAAATGTGTTCGAGGTCGAAGTTAAAGAGAGGCGAATGATAGCAAAGGGACATTCAAACTCATAATTCGAAAATAAACGGACAATGACAAGGCTAAATAAGCCAAACACCAGTACAAAAAAAAACACAACATAGAAAACCAAAGCCTGAGGAACACGAAACCCCACCAAAAATTGGCTGCCATTTCAGGTGCTCCTGAAGGATGTTGCACCCGTCGTGTACCTCATGTTAGTACACTTGTATGAAGTTAAGAATAACTATTGTTTTTTTAAATATTTCTTTTAAAATACAAATTATATATTAAAACTAGAAT
Source organism: Mytilus edulis (assembly GCA_019925275.1). Lineage (NCBI taxonomy): Eukaryota > Metazoa > Mollusca > Bivalvia > Mytilida > Mytilidae > Mytilus > Mytilus edulis. Next base: position 51,166,892 of record CM034356.1, on the reverse strand, counting down.
TCTCCTCTAATCCTTGCATGAATGAATACACCTAAAAAAAATATTGAATCTATTTTCATAGTTCAATTCGAGTATTTTAAACTAGTTACAGTTTGGAATTTTTGGGAGTCCTGATTTGTTACAATATGAGCAAGAGCATGTGTGTGAATGCGAAGATATTTATAGCATAAGAAGTATGGCAAACCAAATAGAAGATAAGCATATCCAGCATTTAGCGTAGATTTATTCTTATGTCCACTAAAAATTCAACTGATGCTCATAGAAGGTACATGTATGACCAACCAAACGTCCGAGTGTGGTTACCTTTTTTTTATTTTGACTGAAAATTCATATAATGCTCAAGGAAGGTATGCTTCCGACGTCCTCAGCGTGGATTTATTCTGCTGTTCACTAAAAAAATCAATAAATGATCTTAGAAGGTTTGAATACCAACGTCCTCAGCCTGGATTTATTTTGATAAAATTATACTGAAAAGTCAATCAATTGTCTTAGAAAGTATGCTTTCCCAACGTCCTGAGCGTGGGGTCTTTTCTATTTCGCCTGAAAAGTCTTATACTTGTAATGGTCATAGAAGGTATACATACCTAACGTAATCAGCGTGGATTTATTCTAATTTTACACTGAAAAGTCAATAAATGATCTTAGAAGGTAAGTTTTCCCAACGTCCTCAACGTGGATTTATTCAAATCTCCATTGAAAAGTCATATTATCGTCAAAGAATGTATGCATATCCAACGTCATGAGCGTGGATTTATTCTGATATAGACTGAAAAGTCATATTAATGTCATAGAAGGTATGCGAATCAAACGTCGGTGCATGCGCCGTGAGATTCTCGCTAATTGTAGTCAAAGGTTGTTACAGTTGTTATTTCAAATCAAAGTAAAAGTTCAAACATTTAACAACGCCTGCAGATTTTTTTTCGCCGATGTTGTTATCATCCAACTCATTGTTGACTGAATCGTTGATCTTTGATCTGTAGGTATTGATACGGTAAACTGTAACTCTATTTTTTCTTGTCGATTTGTAAATATAACACCGTTAACACCACCATTTCGAAAGAGTTGAGGACAGTTGACTTACTTAGAAGGTATATGTATGCGATGGCGTATATTCCTGTAGCAGTTATGCTGAGTGTTCTGGTTGTGCAATTGACGTTTAAAACAGACTTCAGAACATGTTCATAATCAATTGTAAACACCTGCTTCAGTCAGTTTTAGGTTTGTAATACCTGAGTGTATTTATGAATCTCTGCCTCTAGCTCTTGTTTGACAGATTGGATCCGAGCCTTTTGGTACGATTGCTTTCCAGTGTATACTTCATTCATTTATTCAAAGTTTATAGCTAGGAGCATACATAAGAGATGAACGTTCTTACAAGGACTGTTATGACATAAAATCAACCCCATACCATCGACGAAAGAATTGTCTTCCATGTTTCAAGTTCTGATCATTTCCATAGGTAGAATGTTATTTACCTGGAATGAGGTACAGATTGTTACCACGAGCATTTACACAGCACACACACCACCTCCACGTTCAAGGTAGAAACCATACCAAATAGCTTTGTTGGTGGCAGCGCTTCCTTCACCACCCAAATCACCATCCCAAAAGCAAGTAGTACGGTTTTCGCTAACATGGAAAGCGCTCTCATCGCTAACCCTAATAACATTGGTAAGAATCCATCTGCCTTTTGCATGTATTGTTTTAGCTGTTTTACTTGGTGTACTCAGCTCCAAAACTATGTCACCTCAATTTCTGACAGCTTGTAGATATTTTTTGCTCATACGTGGAGCAACATCTTTTGTCCTCTGACAGAAGGACATGCGACAAACGGATGCTGACTGGGCAATCAATGGGTCAGACCTTTGGAAAGAAACTGTAGATGATGGATTGTTGTGATCCGTTTACATAGCTAACACTGATAATATCACTGTTGATAAGAATGTGGCTACATTATTCTGTAGTCGTGTGACTGTGTAGATTTTCATTCGAATCTCCTCATTACTGTATTGATGCTTTTGACAACGTTAAAGTCCACTAAGTAATTTTTGCTGATGTTAATGTCGAACTCAGCGTACTTCGATTAGCATTGATGTTGATTTTGTTTGGGTGTTTGTTAAGTCGTAGTTTTCTTTGCAACACATCGTTGATGTCTTCGATAGTGAAAGAACCAATGTTTAACGCAATGGGAGACCTAGGTCTAGGTGTTACTATTACCGTTAGAATAACGAATGATTTTTTGAATGGATTTTGAAAACATAATTACCAATTTAAATACTAGTACATCATAAAAGTCTTAAAATAGAAATTCACATATAAATCATGGCTAAAATGAATATTCCTTTAATTGTAACTTCTAAAAATAAATTGACAGCTAACCACCTCAAGACAATACAACATAATTTATAGGTGTAAGGGAGGTAATCCAAATATACACAACATTGTACTTTAAATATGTTTGAATTACCTCCGTTACACTGCTTTTAAGTTGTCTCTTAGCCCGGAAACTCTTTTTTTTCCCTTTTTTGCCCTTAAACCTTTTAAGCTCTAAACCCCAAAAGTCAATCCTGACCATCCTTTTGTGGTATGGAAACTTTTGGTATAATTTCAGAGAGATTCATACACCGTTCCACAAGTTGTTGTCTAGAAAAAAGAAAAAAAAAACGTATTTGCCCCCAAAAGCAATCCCAACCTTCATATTGTGGTTATAAACCTTGTATTTAAATTTCATAGATTTCTATTTATTTATACTAAAGTTATTGTCCGGAAACCAATTGCCTTCGGACGACGCTGACGACGACGAGGACATGATACCAGTATACGACAGCAAATGTTTTTGCGGTCGTTTTAAAACATGAAACTATTTGATTAACATTTGTATTGAAACTGTATTATTTTTAAAATTTAAAGAAATCGGTGGTTGCTAGGCAAATTTGTTGAAATCTCTCTATCTCGCAAGTTCTGATAAGTTGATGTATGATCTATTTTTCTTAATGTTCATTTGTAAATAGATCATGCATATTGAGGACAACAACCAGTTTTACCTTTTTTAATCTCACTTAAGGTGTTTTCGTGTCGTGTAGCTGTTTCTTTCATTTGATCTTTTTCTTTCCTGAAGGCATTGTCTTTTTCTATAATTTCTTTACGAAGTGTATCAATTTGCTCTTTTACTTTCTCCATTTCATCTTTAATTTGAACTATTCTTTTATCTACAGTGTTTACATAAAATGCACCAAGCAGAACAAGTACAGACAGTAGCAAAACAACTAAATAATTCTCCATTACTTTTATGTTTCAAAACATAATTATACTTCCTTATTAGTAAATTTCACGTGTGACTGATCATATGTTTAACTATTGTTTGCACAAAGAAGTTAAAGTTCCGCGAGGGTCTGGCTGGGGATCTTAAGTATTCTTTAATTCTTAAGCGATTTTTCTCTTTTCTGTACATCCCACCATCATTCTCTCCTTTTTATGTTTAAGCATCCCATTTGTCTGTATTCTTTATTTTTGTTGGTTGATTTTTTTCTATTCATTATGTTTTTAGTCAATTATTCCTCATCTACGTCTTTCCATGTTGTTAACACAACGGTGTTGGTAATTGGTAATAAACCTGAAGTATGCGGAAAGATAAGTCGTACTGTAAATATCAGATTTCCCAAGGACGAGAAATATTTTTGTTTAAATTCAACTTTGTAAACTTTTTATGCCATGGCATAAAACATGGCTAATTTTTAATTCTAACGTACTAAGTATTTCGGAAAATACATTGTTTAGAGATGCTGAAAGATAGCTTAAACTGACAATATTACTCCGAGTCCGTTTATTTTACTTAGTCTGGAAACGTATGTATTCAGAGCTGTATTTAAAAAAAAAAGATGTTACTTTAACAGGTTTTATCAAATTTCGAACATAATTGATAAAGTCGTACAGAGACAATTCAAATTGGCCACCTAATCGGAAACAAACAATCATTATGGTAAATTAAGCAAAGATGTTGAGAAACCATTAACTGTAAAGGGGCAGTATACAAAGTCAGCACTAAAACAAAGAATTCGTTATACCATTACATACATTAAGAAAATGTATTTTTTTCATTGTTTATGTAAACTGTGAGAAAAAAGTAAAACCCCTTCCATTTGTATAAATACTGCAATACTATGTTTTGCCGCATACAATTTTTAAAATATTTTTATTTTTCCTCAGATTGAATGGATTTCGATAATATTAAAGATAATAACTGAAAACTGCAAAATTTTCTTAAAATTACAAATTAAGTGGAAGCAATCCAAACAATGGGTTGTTCGGTTCGTCTAAATAATTGAGGGCTGATGATAGATCTTGACCTATTGAACAGTTGCACCCTAGTCAGATTTGCTCTAAATGCTTTAGTTTTTGAGATACAAGCCAAAAACTGTATTTGACCTCGATGTTCTAATTTTAGCCATGGCGGCCATGTTTGTTGTTGGATCAAAACTTTGGATAAATTTTATAAACTAGTTACCCTAAGGAACATTCAGATAAAATTTCAAGGTATTTGACCAAGTTGTTACCGGAGAAGATTCTTGAAATATTTTATGACGACGATGACAACAGACGATTGACGACGGCGGTCGCCAAGTGATGACATAAACTCACACGATGCCCTTCGGGACCGGTAAGCTAAAAAGGAGACAACATAGTCGGAAGGTTAAGGAAAGTTATATGCTTCCCAGTATCCCTATAACGAAACTATATGGTCGGGTAGTTAAGGAAATTTTGTCCTTTAGGGAAATTTGATTTTCCTTGAGGAAAACTACTTTTTCTTTGAGGAAAATGTTGAAAAAGGAGCATAACTTTTTCAACAATGGTGCTAGAGCCAAAACATTTTAGGACAAATATCAGAGAACTAATACCAACCAAGTTATCAACTTTATTTTGCCTTAACTCCAAAAAAATTAAGGTGACAACTTTTGCACTCCCGGAGACAGATAAAGGTGCACTCTACCAGGTATCTCTAGCTCAGCACAACACAGATGGACGGCTAAGGAAATCTAAAATCTATATGCCTACAATTTTTCCGCTTTATTAACATGGTGTTTTTGGTGAAAACAATAGTTTATTTCGAATTACAGTCAGTGTTGGTCAACCTTAATTTTGATATAACATACATCTACAAACACGTTAAATGATTATTTGAAGGATAAATGTGATTTAAAAGTGCGTCTTTGATCAGGTACCAACCGGTCCGATTCTGACGATTTTAATCTAAGAGAGAGAAAGCCAATTCAGGATCATAAATAGCCCTAACGATAGTAGCAACACATAGATTACGAGGAAACCAAGTTGGACAGGTAGTTGAGTAAAGGTGAACGCTGCCGGGAATCTCTATCACGAGACAAAAGGGGCAGGTAGTCGAGAAAAGATGAACGCTGCCGGGAATCTCTATCACGAGACAATAGGGTCAGGTAGTCGATCAAATATGAACGCTTCCGCAAATCTCTATCACGAGACAATAAGGTCAGATAGTCGAGAAATGATGAAGGCTGCCGGGAATCTTTATCATGAGATAATAGGATCAGGTAGTCGAGGAAAGATGAACGATGTCGGGAATCTCTATCACGAGACAATAGGGTCAGGCTATCGAGGAAAGATGAAGACGGCCCGGAATCTCAATCACGAAAATAGGGTCAGATAGTCGAACTCGGAAAGATGAACGATGTCGGGAATCTCTATCACGAGACAATCTTTCAACAACAAAGGACCATGACTTCTGAACGGTAAAAGTCAAAATTGTCAATATTGAACTTGACTGCCATATTGTCATCATTAACAACATATTAAAATTTTTAAAGCTTTGGTTGATCATTTCATGAGTTAATGCACAGACACGACTGTAAACGCTATTTTTCAATTTTTCAAGAACCATAACTGCTAAACGGTAAAGGTCAAAATCGTCATTATTGAACTTGACCTCCATTTTGTTGTCAGTAACAACATATTAAAATTTTAAAAGCTTTGGTTGAACTGTTCATGAGTAAATGCACGGACAACATTTGGCTGCCACACGCCCGGCCGACCGCCCACCCGCCCGCCGTACATCCCCAAATCAATAACCGACATTTTTGTCACAAAAATCCGGTTAAAAAATAATAAATAAAACCAGATTATTAGAACAGGAAAACAACAAATACAATGTATTCCAAAAGACAATCATTGAGTGAACACAATCAGTACCGGTGAATTATTGAAAGAAGAGCTGGTGCTACTCATGTGTTATTACTTAATTTTGCTCTGATCCTATGTGAATATTTCGACGTATGCCTCTTTGCAGACGATTCTAAAAAAATTAATACAATTACTCAGAAAGAGGATACAACTCAATTACAAAGTGGCTTAAAAAAACTATCGCAATGGAGTGATACCTGGCTATAAAAATCCTGGACTTTCAAATATTTAGATACAGATACCTTTGTACCACTTTAATACAAGACACTCGTAAGATCTTTAGAGTTCGCAAGCTTAGTATGGCATCCATATAAAATGAAATATATTGACATGTTGAGAATGTGCAGCGCAGGGCAACTAAACAACTACCAGGATTAAAGAATTTAACATACTCAGAAAGACTGCAAAATTTAAAACTACCATCTCTAAACTTTTGAAGGGTTCGAGGTGATATGAGTATAAAATACTAAACGGAAATTATGATAGAGAGGCAGTACAACTTGTTCAATTATGGAAGGATACGACTAAAAGAACAGGGGTAAGGGGCAACAGTCTGAAAATGTATCCACAGAGAGCCAGAACAGAATTAGGGAGAAATACCTTTGCTCTAAGATTGCTGAGAACATGGAATACACTACCCGATATTATAGTGACATCACCAATCAAAAATACATTTTAAAAGAATAGACTAGACAAATACTCAAAATATGGTTATTGGAACTATTTTGTATAAATAGATTATTAATACACAATACGTTTTTGTGCAATGCCTGTACATATAATTTTTATTGGGAATCCCAGTCTATTATTTGGTCCAATCAGTGAAATCTTGTTTACTAATTGGTTTTCGAGATCATACTAATTAACCAATCAAAATTAACACTGCATTTGATTAACCAATCAGTGCTTAATTGACAAGGCTTTTGTTTTAGGCACAAGCACATAATTATTCTGAAAGCAACGCTTTCTTTGAGCAGACATACGATTTTTTCTGGGAAATTATTAAATCCCACCCTCTGCTCCTTAGCGAATAGTTTTTACTATATTGCTATGTCATTTCAGCCTTTTATTATAATGTATTGTTAGTAAGACGAGTAGTAATGTTTTAAAAAAACCTCACAGTTAGCATGTACTTTGTGTTAGGAGTACCACAGATTTTCAACTTCATTTTGCTTTGTTTGTAATTATGTTATTGCTTTATTGATATGCAAAGAAAATATGTTATTCATATACATTAAACCACGGAAATGCACACCTGGCAAGTTTAACATATTCAGTAAAATGTGTTGTACGTTCAGGCTTTGCCACATGTGCTTTGAAGCTAGTATATATAAGTTGACTATAATCACAATAATTGAAGTGAAATACCTTATAGCAATCATTTTTTTATTATGAAGAGAAATATTTCAAAAAAATAACAAGCAGGTACAAACATAACAAGCAATCAGTAAAACAAACATAAATTGAAATTATGACCAAGAAAGATAAGAGAATACTTTCTCCAATTATATATTGCCATTTTTTCAAAATGTTAAAAAAAATTCAGATTGAAAAAATCAAATGTTGATTTGTATACAGTTTAAGTTGGTCAACATTCAGTTGTTTTTAAATCAATAAAAAGCTAAATAATCTTTATTGATTTTAATGAACCCTGCATGCCTAATGATTCATCTGAACTTGACTTAGTTCATTGTGGATTTCAATTTTTCCAGTCTATTCTAGAATGGAGGTTACACATCTCCTTTCATAAAGAGGACTACCTGTGATTGGTTGATTGTTGGTGTATTTACATCACTTTCAGAACTATTGGTTGTATCAAAGCAGTTATTCATTTTGGTGAATGAAGCCTGACAGAACAACTGGCCTTTGCAAGGAAGACTGACTATATATGAAAAATCTTCAGATTAAAAGAATTACCTAAAACAAAACAGTAAACAAAGACTTTATCCAGATTTCCACTCAATCTTCTGAATCTTCATCTGAATGAGATGAGGTTTCAAATTCAATAGTGACATGATGGTCTAGATGGGGTCCTTCACTTCTGCATTCTTAAATACATTAGCCATTTTTCTCTAATCTTTATAATTTTTGTCAATTATTCTCTAATCTTTATATTTTAGTTTTTATACCCTCCTCTCATTTTTCATTATTTACCTTTTCTATTATATCTTTTTTTTTTTTAATTTTGGCAATTTTTTGTGGCATAAGCCCATTATTCGCTATTTTGTGAACCCCATCTCGATCCGCGTGCCATTACCACTGATATCTGTAATGGAATTTTGAGCTAGCCCCAACCCTACTGAGACAAGGGACCATATTCTAACAATAACATAATAATCACAAATGCATTCATTATTAATTTCAGTCATTCAGACATAAACCTGTAACCTACAGGATAAATGACCCACACCATATCATTCAAACTTGAAATCATATAATACAAATTGTTATAATCTTTGTTTCATTAGAGTAAGCTAATTATTGCATTGTTCCCCTTTTGAGGCCCCAACACTCCTCACAAAAAGAAATCTACATAATTGATAGTACAAAAATGTACAATAAAAATAGAGACAGCAAAATAACTGTTGACAAATACACTATGAATTCTTCTCAGAATTTATTATGCAATGAAAGAAAAATTTCCCATCTACAATCAAAATGGAGTATAAAAGCTGAATTGTGGGAAAAATGATTTTTTTAATTTAAAATAGACACTTATGCAAAATTTAATTGTAACTTTAGTATCATCCTTAAGCTTATTGAATCATCTTGGAATTGAATTCTTAAGTTAAGGAATGTGCTAAGTCAATCACCTAAATTCACTTTTAAATTGATGTCTTCTTTTTTTTTTAAATTCCACTATGTTTCATTTCCATGTTATCTGGAATGTTCTAATTTCCATTGGATTGAGTACCACAGTGAAATTGTCAGTAGCAGTAACAGGCTGTGATTGAATGGATAAATCTGAAAAAAAAAGAAAAATATTTTTTGGAAAAGCATGAACCAAATTAAGTCTTTCATATGGACAACAAATTAACCATTGTTTAAAAAAAGTGTCATTTTCAAACAATTTCATTCTCCATATATATATTTTTGATATACTAAAAAGGTAAACATCATTTTCCCACCATGTTATTTATAGATTATGGTTGATCATCTCAACAAGATTGATTTTCACGCTTGAGACTCTACTGTGCTGAGAAAGGAAATTATCAGTCAGTAAGATCCAAAGGAAAATTTTGTAAAATAGCAATAATGAGATATATTTACCAGGAAATTGTTGATTTGTTTTCCACTCCATTCTGTGTAACTGAGATAACTGTAAATTAGCACCCAATGTTAACTCCTCTACGGACTGTACATCAAATGGTACAAATAAATTCTAAAAGAAAAAATGGTACAGTGTTAAACATGACACATTAGAGAAAAGCTATTATATATTTAACCAGATGCTCCGCAGGGCACAGCTTTATATGACCACAGAGGTCAAACCCTGAACGGTTGAGGCAAGGATGGACACAACATTCAAGCTTAAAACAGCTCTGAATTTGGATTGTGATTAAATAGATGACACAGGAAAGGTTTCTGACACAGAATGAATGTGGTCTAATGAACTTTAAAATAAATTTTTTTGGCTTTTGAGCAATACGCTTTGCTGTTGAATATTAATCGCTTCAAAAAAAGAATATTTGAAGAAAACTTCATTTTAATTTCTGATATCTGAAATGAGAAAAATTTTACCCCCCTAATTTTTTGTCTCCTTCCCCCCGCTTCCTTATTCCAAAAATAATCTCAATTCAAATTTCTAATGGAGTTGGCAATGATAACTACTCATTTAAGGATGTACACCTCTAAGGAGCCAAAAATTTCTAAAATTAAACTTTTTTTCTTAACCTGATTTTTGGGTTTAAAAGACTGTAACATAATAAGAAAAAAAATCATATGGTGATGTACTTCCTTTTTTAATACGGCCCTTTGAAAATGCCCAATTTTGATGATTTTCCCATTTTTTATCGACTTTTACCTATTTTTGGGCTATTATCGTGAAAAAAATCACAGTTCCACAATTAAACTTTTTTTCATACTTTCTATAAAGATGAAGTGGACCAATCTGAATAAATTTTACTTAAGAAACTATATGTAGGTGTTAATATAAGAAAGTTTTATCATATTTTGACACTTTTTTGTGTAAAATTTACCATGCTGTCAATTTTCTATTTTTGTGATTTTTCTCAGTTTTAAGAACAAAATGCATATTATTTCAACTTTTTTGTTATAAATGATTGAAAACATACATATCTAACAAATTTGAAAAGACCAAAATGATATGGGATGTACATGATTCTTGTAAAATCATTTTTTGTATCTCTCGCCAATTTTCTCTAAATTTTGGCTAAAAATACTGACTTGATTACCCTTCCCTAGATCTTCCATCAATTTCTTCATTTTCCATCAACACTTGATGGACAATTGATGGAAATTTGATGGTACTTGATGGAATTCCAGCCTAAACCAAAAATATCCATCAAAGGATGATGGAAATTAGAAATATTTTTTCCATCATCATTCTTTTGATGGAAAATTTGATGGAATCTTTAACCCCTGATGGAAAATTGGATGGCATTTTTACCCTTTGATGGAATATTGGATGGTATTTTTACCCCTGATAGAAAATATGATGGCATTTATTCCATCTGATGGTAAATAGGATGGAAATGAAAGAATTATGATGGAAATTGGACTTAAACATTTTCTTTGATGGAAAGAGGGATGGTATTTGGACTCTGTCATTTTTCTTGATGGAAAAAAACTTAGAAAATTTTTCCATCACAGGTGTCAGGTGCCAATCTGTTTTCCTTTAACCTTTGTGTACAGGATGTGACATCATAAATGAACACAGAGTTTGAGGCCCAATGAGGAGAGCACATGTTTTTATGCATTCTTCTGCAATATCTCTAACTTATAACATAAAGATACACTACAAACTATAAATACATATTTTTTATATAATTTATAGCAATTATTCAAGATTTAGATAATTAACAGTATTTATTAAGGGCACATTTCAAAGAAATCAAATTGTCACAAGACCCTACACAACCTCAACAAATTAACAAATTTAAATTTGAACATTCATGAACATGCAGACAAGAAGCAAAGATGTCTTCTGTCATTAACAAATTATGAATTTTACAATGGATTTAGATCAAAAGGTTCTTATTAATTCTATTGACTGGGATTGAATAGTGCAGATGTATTATTCTGATGACATAATTGTCTCTTGGATTTAGGAAGATTAGTGTGTACACATGTTCTGGATTAAATCTTTTGGTAAGTACAATGTATTAGAATTTCCATCATTTTGAATATATGTGCATGCTCTTTTAGTTCAAAGTTAAGTGACATTTAAAATGTTTTATTAGCTTTTCAGAGTCAAGAGAGAAAAAAAACTTGACCATAGATTTATAGAGATTATTTATAATCAAGAAGATGTGGTATACATGGTACAATTGCCAGTGAGACAACTATCAACAAAAGACCAAATGACACAAAAAATGTGAATATATACATATCATACAATTGTGTATGACAGGAATCATATTTTGTATCATTTTAAAACATTAGTTGTTTTATAAAATTATTTAGTACTTAATTCCAATAAAATAATTTTGCTATAAAATTAGAGATCTGTGGTATGACCGACAATTATACATTTATATATCCACAAATGACAAGTAACTAATAATCTTACTTTATGTCTTTACAATGTTAACTTATTCTAATTTATCATGTTTATAATATGCAAGATTCTTTTATTTTTATTTTGCAGAATTTGCCATCAACTAATTCAACTTTAAGGACAGAGATTCCAATGGGACACTGAACTAAAAGATACACACATGTAACTGGACTACCTATAGACGACAGAGAACAAATATTGTTTTATGACATCACAGAAAATGCCATATATGGAAAGATTTTCAAATTCCATCAGATGGAAAAACAGACTTCAATTATCCATCAGATGGAAAATATGCCCTTAATTATCCATCAGATGGAAAATATGCCATCAGTTATCCATCAGATGGAAAATATGCCATCAATTTTCCATCAATATGAAAAAATTCCATCAAACATTTTCCATCAATTTTTTTTCATCACTGATGGAAAGTTGATGGAAAGTTGTTCCAATACTCCATCAACTTGATGGCATTTTTTCCATCTCGAAATTCCATCACGTTTTGATGGAAAATCTAGGGAAGGGTGGTCGTAAAATTTGGATTACTAAAAAAAACATTCATTGTAAATACACAATTTTTTCACAGAGTTATGTTTGATTATAATATTTTTTAAATTCATTGATATTTTCCATTTGTATCACATGTTTTGGAAATAATTAAAGACTGAGATTTCAACGAGACTGAAAAGTCAGAAGAATACATCCTTAAATACATTAAAAAATATTTAAAATATAAAATGACATAGTCATGGTTAAAATTGATATTAATTTACAGTAACTTCTAAAAATAAATTTTCAGCTACACATCTCAAGACAATCATCATTTTTTAATACATAATTTTCAAGCAGTGTAGGGGAAGTAATCAAGTAATCAAACATATGTATAACAGTGTTCTTTAATTTTAAATGGATTACCTCCCCTTCACTGCTTTTAAATTGCCTAAATTGTCCTTTAACCAGAAAACCCTTGTTTTCCCCCTTTTTTGCCCCTAATTGCTTAATGATTTGAGCCATAACCCCTATGACCATCCCTTTGTAGTATGGAAACTTGTGGTATAATTTCAGAGAGATTTATACACTTAAACACAAGTTATTAACTGAAAACTACAAATATGCTTATTTGGCCCCTCACTTATTGAAACCCCCCTTGGAGGAAGAACCCCAAAACTCAATTCCAGCCTTTCCTTTTTAGTAAGAAACCTTGTAGTATAATTTCAGAGAGATCCATGAACTTAAACACCAGATATTGTCTGTAAACTAGAAAAATGCTTCTTTTTGGACCCTTGTTGGTCCCTTATTTCTTAATGTTCAGGTAAATTAACCCCAAACTGAATCCAAGCCTTCCTTTTGTTATATGGAACCTTATGGTGCAATGTCAGAGAGATCAATACAGTAATACATAAGTTATTGTCCCGAAACTACAAAAATGCTTGTTTTTGGCCCCTTTCTGGCCCTTAATTCCTAGACTGTTTGCCCAATAACCCTTAAAATAAATCCCAACCTTCTACTTAATGGTATTGAACATTGTGGTACAATTTCAGAGCAACTGAAGTATTTATACACAACTTATTGTCCTGAAACTAGATAAATGCTTGTTTTGGGCCCCCATTTCCCAAACCGTTAGGACTATTACCCCCAAAATCAATCCCAACCTTCCTTTTGTGGTTATAAACATTTTGTTAAAATTCTATTGATTTCTATTCACTGATACTAAAGTTATTATCCGGAAACCATCCATCTTTGGACGACGCTGACGACGACGACAATGTGATACCAATATACGACCAAAAAAATAAAATTTTTGCGGTCGTATACAAACTGAACACCTTTTAAATTTCATGTATCAGAAGCACTTTTCTGGATATAATACCTTCATCTGAAACGCTCAAAGTTGAATATTTGAAAGCTGAGGATGTTTAAAAACCTAAACAGTTGAAGAGCTATTTAATCAAAAGCTTCAGATCTGTATATGACCTCACTCAATTTATTGTTGTTTTTCTTTACATCCAAAGGCAAATATTTTAGGCATATTCAAGAAGAGTGGTACTAATTTAACAACTATTTTTCATAGATAGCATCAATATTTGAGGTTGTTTGTTGGTTGGTAACAGTGTTCCGATTCCTTACTGTAAACCGGCAAATTTTCCCGGTAGTTTTATTTTCGCTATTTTCACGGAAGCAACTGGAAAAGATGTGTTTCCTACCTATATCAAGGTATAGTCCTGAACGAAATCTACTCAAAGCACATGGTCTGAAAATAGTATATGTCGACGACAAATATATACCAACAACTTTTAAATGGACACTACTTTACCTTTGATTCTAAAAGTTTATATACAAAGACATTTGGTAATAAAATATTTATTGATAATAATGACAAATGGATTAAAAATTATCTCAAGTCTAATTCCGACACTGATCAAATTTTTATAAAAACAACTCACATTACAGTTAGGTAAAGTACACCTGTAAATCGTTTAAATACCTAATTAACACATTGTAGCTGTCACATAGATCAAAGGATTTATTGATTGACTTTTATCCCTGCGGCTTCGAAAGCGCTACGAATAAAGTCATTCTTTGTTTCTTATTGTTTTTGTGTTTTCAGTAGCCAGCGGGCGTGCAGTGGTTTGATAACGCTTAATCTCATGTCAATTTCAAATTTATCAAGTTTTTTCTTTTTTTTTGAGAAATTTTGCCACTTCTTCAGGTACTACAAGTATAATATAGTTCACTAATTAACGGTACACAAACAAGTATGCAGTTTTAAAATTTAAAGATGCTTTTTCAGGACATCGAAAAACCGCGAATTTAAAACGACGCGAATCTAGACTAACTTGGCAAATCGTGAAATAAAGACTGCGCGAAAATTTCCCGGTTTACAGTAATACCAAGAGGAAAACAAAATCTTCAATCCAGGAAATGAAATACAAGGCTGTAACTACCCTTGAGGCAAGTGAGGCAATTGCCTCACTAAAATTTCGACACTGATTTTTTTTTTATACATATATATAAATATAATAGTCATTTGTTGTTCGGTCTCAACCTTAATTTCTATAACTTGTCATCATTCCTTTTAAACTATTCTTCCTGGATATTACTCAGCATCTCAACAGGTGATGTTTCTCAATTACATTAACCTAGTAACGATAATCATCATGGATCTTTAGTTAAAAATAGGCTCTTGCAGAAAAAGGAAAAGCGACACTGAAGGTAAAGAAGGAATAATTCTAGTAAACTAGTTTTTTTTTTTCAGAGTCTGAGTATTGCATATAACTTCATTAGGATAAGTAGACTGACAAATCAAGTACTGGTCTTTGGAAGGGGTCAGTCCTGTCTGCGTATTCATCGGTGCACGAACTTTAATCTTTCTCTTTACAGATAAATAAAATATAAATAATATGAAACATGAATGCATGGATTAGTTTTTATCCATGTTACTTTAACCTTAAAAATTGAAAGAATATTCCATATTCCAATTTGATATTATAAAGGAATCAGGTAGAACCTTTAACACAGGATTTTGTCTTTACTTATTCGGGACTACGGAATTTCGTTTCTTTATATTCGGTGTTTCGGAATCGGACACCCCCAACCCCTAACCCCATTTATAGATTCTGGAACTAAAATACCACCAACTATTTCCAGAAATAATTGGAAATTACGGAACTACATGTAAACGTCAAAAACTCCATTCCAATTCCCCTGTACCCATATCATATATACTTACTCTATAGATAGAATCATATACATGTATCTTATCTCATTCTATCCCTAGTTTGTCTACTCTTTGTCAGCATAAAAGCGAGTTTAATATTTTGTAACTGCGACTGTATGGTGGTGCTTACAGGAAAGCTTAATTCCCTTTTGCAATCAAAACTGTTACTACCGATGCTGCTACCCAACTGCTGATGGAGAAGGAATTGGAAGAAGACTTTGATCATTGTGTTGATGATAACGTGCTACCTTTAGAAACACAGACTGCCCTGAAACGACTGAAAACTCAGAAAAGAGCATGCATGAGTGGCGAGAGATTGTGCGGTCTTGCCATGCTCTATGTTCATCGCGATAAGGATATCAGCAGACCAAATTATGATTCTGAAACGATTTGACTGAACCGGCCATAGAAAAATTTGGCAAACTCTACTGAATCGATGTTTGTTCTATGTTCTGGCAGCAGACTCAAATCAGTGATATTTGGATAATTATCTTACATATAAATTTAAATAAAGTTGTTAAAAATTTGGTGTTAGTAATTAAAAGTCTTAAAATATGAAAAATTTATATAAAAAGTGTCCAAATTCAAAACATTATCAAACTCTCTATAAATGTCTAGAATGCAGGATTTGCACCATTCATTTCATACCCTCCAAAAAAAAATTTCACTCGATTCGCCTCGCTTCGCTCGGCTCAATTATTTTGTCTCACTAAAATAATATGCCTAGTTACGGCCTTGAAATAGTCAAGTTATTTGCAAAAAACGAAAATCATTTCATTGCTGAGAAGGAAAGAGACAGAAATAATTGTGATGAAGGAAATACAGAGAATTGAGAACATTGCGGGAAAGGAAAGAAAGAAAATTATAAGAATTTAATTTGCAGAAAAATTCAGCATCATATTATTTCAACCACTCACTCTATTGTCTATTATATCTAAAATCTGTACCTGTAAAATTATCTTAACTGGTTTTGAAAGTGTTGCATCTTCATCTTTCTCATAAATATGTTCAAATCTGACGAGGTATGGCTGTGAAGTTCTTGGAGTAAAAGATGGCCCCGCCCACTGTACAAAGGTCAACATATGGACATTATCTGGTAAAGCTGCTTTCAGTCCACTCCACTAAAATAAAATAGTACAAGCTCCATGTGAGAAAAGTAACTATGTTCTTACATAAAGGAGTAGGTCCAGTAAGACCACTTTTTGGCCCCAAAATATAGCAGTTTTACAAAATTGATAAAATGTAAACATTTAGCTATCTATTGGAAAGTATAATGATTCTGCTACATAAATATGGGCTGTTTCTAACAAAGCAATGCACATATATCGGGTACTGCACCATTAAGTCACGCTAAATTACGGAAATCCTCTCAATATTAGCATTTGAGTTAAATTTAAGACGGTTTCCGTCTTAAGTGGAAGTGGCCACATTCATATTCATTCTTGATATTTACTGCAAGTTGTATTTGACGATAATACATAACATTTATAAAGGTTGAGGATGAACACGGATGCGGCCACTTTCATTTTTTTACAAAAACCATCTGAAAAGTGAGATATTATGGCATATTTGATAGATTTTTCATATTTAAGCTTGAATTTGAGTGTCTTTCATGAATAAATCTGTTCAAATCTTCCACATAAACTAATTGAATCGACTGAAGCAGACACTTAAAGTGTTTAAAAAGTGTCCAAAACCTTTCATTGGATGGACCTGAAATTTGAGGCCAAAATCGGCCCTTACCGGACCTACTCCTTTAACTCTTTATTTAGTAATGAAACAGTTCAACCTGAATTTACCAAAATGATACGGTGTTCAAATATATACCCAACGGTCAGAGAAATATTTGCAATTTTCACTAATTCAAAAGATACATCATTCTATAAAAATAAAACTTTTAGATTGAAATGACAATTTGTATCTGCATACTTTGGAATTGCAAAAACTAGTCCTGTAGTGTGAATAACATTTTGTCATTTGAAATTTTTACGTCAATTTTCTGATAATAGCATTTTAAAGGGAGATAATTCATTCAGTTTTATAAAATTCTTGTAACAAGAGGCTGTTACAACGACAGCAAACCGGATTTATTAACATTTATTTGTGTCCTGGCAATATCACAAGAACCATAACTGATGAACAGTGAAAGTGAAAATCGTCAATATCAAATTTGACCTCCATTTTGTCATCAGTATCAACATATTAAAATTTGAAAAGCTTTGGTTGAACAGTATATTAGTAAATGCATGGACACGACTGTAAACGCCATTTTTCAATCTTTCAAGAACCATAACTCCTGAACAATAAAAGTCAAAATCGTCATTATTGAACTTGACCTCCATTATGTCATCATTAACAACATATCAAAATTTGGGAAGCTTTGGTTCAACAGTTCATGCGTAAATGCACAGAAACGACTGGAAACGCCATTTTTCAATCTTTCAAGAACCATAACTCCTGAACGGTAAAAGTCAAAATCGTCATTATTGAACTTGACCTTCATTTTGTTGTCAGTAACAACATATTAAAATTTTAAAAGCTTTGGTTGAAAGGTTCATGAGTAAATGCACGGACAACATTCGGTTGCCGCCAGCTTGACCACCGTACATCCCCAAATCAATTACTGACATTTTTGTCACAACAATCCGGTTAAAAATGAACAATTATCATTAGGTCCAATAGAAAGAAATATACTTAACTAAAGACCAATATAAGCTTGAAATACTTAACCTCAGTGAATGATAGATTTTTTTTTCAATTAAAATTGCTAAATTCAAGACTAGCAAGATTTCCACTTTTGTATGGTGCCAAATTCTAAGACAGATTCTTTTTTTACACTGCCCAATTCTTAGCAAGACTAGCACTTATTACCAAGGTCATAGTTTAGCTTCTGATTTTCATGTTTCGATTTCGACCTTAAAACTAGAATTAGATAGTATCTCTTTTGTTCTGACTTACAGATGTATGGTAAACTTTAGTCCAATCAGATTGCTTCATTGTTGATGTGGTAAATGACAGACTTGGAGCCATATACAGTTTCAGGGCCATGTCTCTGTGGAATTTGGCTGAGTTCTCTATGGTATCTACATATATGAAGTGTTTTCCTGTAAAATAAAGGCAACATACCATGAGTCTAAAATTCACAAATATCCTCTCATACTCAGACATGAGTCTAAGATTCACAAATATGATCTCATACTAAGACATGAGTCTAAGATTCACAAATATCATCTTATACTAAGACATGAGTCTAAGAGTCACAAATATCATCTCATACTAAGACATGAGTCTAAGATTCACAAATATCATCTCATACTAAGACATAACTATTACATTATTAGTATATATAATTGGGCGACCCCCTTATATTTTCATAACATTAAACACAAATTTTAACAGCATTATCATAAACTTTAATAAGAATTCTATGGAATTTTTTTTTTAAACATAATTAAGAATGAAAATTGCAGAAATTCTGTTTTTCTTTAATAAAATGACACAAAGTTGCTCAGTTTTGAGTTTAATATAAATAAGTTTCTACACCCTCTAAACAAATTTACACAGCTCACCACTCCAAGAAATGTATATAATGTCACATAAAACTCAAACAGTCCTTTTCACAACTTTATAGATTTGAATTATAAAATATATGTAAAGTCGGCAATTTCTTTAAAATTAGTAGACCAAGAGCTCCCTGTCACTTTTATAATTTTGGGAGATAACTATTTGTTGAAATTTGACATATACAATAGAAGTTGTAAGCATTTAAATTTGTTGATAAACTTTTTATTTTACCTCTTGCTATCAATCCTTTGCCATCCATTCCTGTCTCATTTAAAGGTTCACCTACACCTAAATAATCATCCCACAACAGTCGTCTATGTACCTAACAATGAGAAATCAGATACAGTTTAAACAACTAGTTTATTTTTTTGTATTTTTGATGACGCAAGTTTTGTTAGTTTTATCCTCTTGCCATGTGTATTAGCAGATGACCAAATGCATTTTCACATTCTATTTACTTTTTACTGTAATCAAGCCAATAACTCTTTAATTCAGCACACAACAGGTGTCTATGTACCAAACAATGAGATAGCAGATTACTTTCTAACCATTTTTATTTTTTTATTTTCTATGTCCAAAGTTTTGTCAGAGTTGATTCCCATATGCATGGGGAGATGTTCTAATGCATTTTCAGATTCTATTTTTTTAATGTGTTGAAACCTTTGATAATCAGTCTTTATTGTAACACATCAAAACTAGTTCAAACAGTTTTCTTCAGTAAATGCCTAAAAATTGCATCATATATATAGTTGCACTGTGACAACCTACATCCTAAGAAAATAACTCTTGCAAAGCTATGCTGAAAGAAAAGAAAGAAAAGAAGAAATCTGAAATATAAAAATTAGAAAATTTGGTGAGTCTGTCCTGCTTCAGTTTAAAGTTTTTGGTGATGTAGTATTTGATGAATTTGAATTCCTTTCAACTTGAACTTAGTTCACATGTTCCCTATGATATGATTTTTTTAAAACTTAAGGTGGCTCCTGGGTACAAAAATTTCAGAAAAAAATTAAACCTTTATTTTTTCATTACAAATTTTATTTATTACACTATTAGTTGTTACTTTATGATATGGTACAAAAAACAACCCAAATAATTGATTTGGTTTGGCCCCAGATGACTTTAAAAATTGAAAAAGATCCAAATTATCTCCCTTTGGTGCAAAAATGCCATTTTTTGGCATTAAATTTGAAATATCTTTTTTAACTCATCAGTGACCTATATTTTTTGTTATTGTTTTCAAATAAACTTTACATAAACTAAATAATTGTAAAATTTAAGCAATTTCTGTAATTAGGTTATTTTTTTATTTCGATATTTCTTCTTTTTCTCCTATTAGTTCAACAGAAAAAAAGGACATTAACAAAAATGTATGCTTCTTCCAGAGGCAGATTTTAGCTTAAATGAACAGTGACCCCATTTTGTTATTTCATTTTTCTTTTAAGTATACGATAAAGTTCATTTATAAAAAAATATAGCGAAATCCTATATTAGAAAAAAAATTTGATTTATACCCAGGACCCCCTTAATGCCAAATTATAATTTTGACCCCAATTTCAGTCCACTAAACATAGAAAATAACAGAACGAGTGGGCATCCGTGTACTATGGACACATTCTTGTTTATAATTAGTTCTTCTAGAAAAATAAAAAGTAATAATGTATAATAACTGTCATTGGAAAAAAAAATTAACATATACCTCACAATAATTTCTGGATTTACAGTTTTCTTTTATGATATTTTACTGTAATCTTTGAATTAATTAACAATAAAAGGGAGAATATGTCCATGAGACACAGATGATGCCCTTTTAGCATTTAAAATTATAAAGAGGCATAACAGGAGAACGGTACTTTTTCCATTTGTAAAGGGGTATAACTCTACATCTAGAATGGTAAAAGTAACGCCCCAAAAATCTAAAAACTTTGACCAAAAAAAAGCTACTGAAAAACAATTACCATGAGTTCTAGGTTACCGTCTGTTATACTACCACCTCCCTGACTTCTGTCTGTCAGTACTGTAAACTGTATCTTCTTTGTCTCATCCTAAAAGGTACAATAACAATTTTATAATGTATATAGCACTATTTTGACACTATGGTAAGATGTAAAATTGTGTGCGAAACTTTGAAATGAAGAACAGCAATAAAAGTGCTGTTCCTTTGCTTTTTGTTTTTTTTTCTGTCTATGTGCTGACTTTATAGAAATTACTAATTGCATGTATCTGCTTCAAGGAAGAATAATTACATAAGATGTATGTTTCATTATAATACGTTATTCTTATTGGCTAACTGCACATCACGTGCTATTCCTGAAACAATTGTATTAGACAATAACATTTATCATTCATGATGACACGAGGTCCCACAATAAAGTGCACAGGTAAATTAAATGAATACTTGATAAAAATCGTGTTTTCATGATTCTAGCTAAAAAAAAATGTAATTATAAGTATTGAATGCTTCTTTTGTAACTTTATAGGGATGTAAAAGCGTTGACCGTGCGCACATTTTTAGTATGAAGCGCTTCCGCGCTTCATACAAAATGTACTTCGGTCAACGCTTTTACACCCCAATAAATTTACAAAAAGCAGCATTCAATTCTTAAATAAGATCACCTATTGTTTTAGATCTAATATTTTTTTAATGATATGAGTGTTGCTCCCTATACACAAATTGTACTTGCAAGATATACAAATAAATATGAGCTTACAATAATTAAATACAAAAAAAAAAGTTGATTGAAAAATATAATTCCTCGTTAATTCCTGTTTAATACTTAGTACTCACTACTACATAAAAAATGTTTAAAAAAATTCTGAACCCCTTGATGTATTAAAAGAACAAATCAAATGGAAGTTTTTAACAACCTTGACTGGCTATACAGTACAGCCCTCGCACAGTTGGATTAAAAGAACTACATTTAAAGAAAGGTTTACACCTATTGCTGTCCTTTACTTACTCTAAGATATATTCTACTGTTAACAGGATAATAATTGCCAGATACTGGTTCTTTACTGGTAAAATTCCATGTGTCTCTGTGATTTCTCCTGTAAAACATAAATAATTGACCTTAAGGGGGCTCACCGGCATAAATCACATTTTTTTTTAAATATAAAATTTTTGCTATTTTTTTCTATAAATGAACTTTATGAAGAAAAAAATTAAAATATGGGGTCACCGTTCATTTAAGCTTACAATCTGCCTTCTAAAGAAACATGCATTTTTGTTAAGTTACGTTTTTTCTGTTGAACTAGTAGGAGAAAAACGGTAATGATATTTCAATTTAAATGCCCAAAAATTACATTTTTTTCAGCAAAGGGAGATAACTTTTTTTTTCAATTATATATTATTAAACATTTCAAAAGTCATCTGGGGCCAAAACAAATTGATTTTTTTGCTTGATTTTTGTACAATATTATGAAGTAACAACTGAAAGTGTAATAACTAAAATTTGGAATAAAAAAAAAATAAAAAATGTTGGAATTTTTTTTCTGAATTTTTTTGTACCCTTGAGCCTCCTTTAAACAATTGAATCATATAAAGGGTGCTATTTTTGCAATTTGGAATACAAAAAAAATGTTGAACAATTGAATCGTATATAGGGTGCTATTTTTGCCATTCCTGAATTTTAACACCTGAATTTTAACGTATTTATAGAGTCCTAATAAAATTCAAATACAATACTTTGGATTCATTATTATTTGTTGGGTAACCTATAATTGTTGATTGATCATTTTGTGTGTATAGGTTAGATTAATCATGGATTATTATTGATCAACAAATTAAAAATTGTCTTTAAGTTTGTATGAAGACTTGGGCAAAACTATGAAAATAGTTTTTTCCTCAATTCGTGAAAATTGGTACTCTAGAAATAAATGAATACCTTCCAAAATTAAAATTTCACATAATAAAATTGAGAACAGAAATGGCAAATGTGTCAAAGAGACAACAACCCGACCAAAGAGCAGATAACAGAATAAGTCTGTCATACTGTGTAATCATATACTAATTTTCATGGATTTATTTTGAACTTACTTTCTCTGTAGAATTTCTCTGCCATTAGCATCAGTATATACAACACCTTTAGTGGCCAGGTCAGTACTGAATCTGGATATTACTTCTTTCCCGATCATATCACTGTAAACAGTTCAGTTATAATAATACTGTAGCAGGCACACAGATAAATACATGCATACAGGTCTGGATGTTCAAATTCTTATGCCATTTTTCTATGTTTTTTTTTTCATATTGCCCATTATTTTCTATTCTATGTATTTAAGCACCTAATTTTTTTTCTGATCTTTATAAATTTGGTATATTTTGATACCTAAATCTAGTTTTCATGGTTTTAGTATCTATTAAAAGATTTTTACTTTAGGTAATCAGTACACCCTATAAATCCTTGCCCAATAATTTTACGTGATTACAAGGCTGAAAACCAAAGATTACCTAACAGGAATTGGTCCAACTGTCCATTCAAATTCTGCATGTTGTGCTCCATCATAAAGTCTGATCACTTGTGTTGCCCAGGGGCTAAACTTCTGATAAACCTCTTGTACAAGTGCACCCTGAAATAACAAAAAATAATTTAACTTGAAAACTGTATTTACACAATATAGACTAATATGTCAAACTTTTTTTAAACTGCATTATCTGATAATTGGTGTTTGAAACTTGAAATGTCCAATTTTCATCTGAAACAGAAATTCAATCATCAGCATTGGAACAATTTAAAACTCTACCTATGTTTTACTAGTAACAACTCTTATCTTACCAATGGGCAGGGCTATTTTCAAGATATTTCATTTCTTAGTTGTTAATTATGTAATGTATACTATTTAAATATTCATATTTAAACACACCTTATTGTCCTGAATCAAGAGCCTGTAGTTCAGAGGTTGTCATTTGTAGCTGAACACATTTGTTTTTTTGATTATTGATTTGTACATAAATCAGGCATTAAGTTTTCTCATTTGAATTATTTTACATTTGTCATTTCAGGGCCTTTTATAGCTTGCTATGAGGTACAAATTTTACTCACTGTTGAAGGCCGTACAGTAACCTATAGTTGCTGACTTCTATGTCATGTGGTTTCTGATGGAGAGTTGTCTCATTGGTAATCATTCCACACCTTCTTATTTTTATAATTACCTCTTTGATAACAGTTGTTTTCTTTAAGTCGGCATGAAAAGACAAAGGAACAGTTTCATTTGGTCTGAATATATAAGCTCCCGATGGCTGAGCATTGAGTGCTGAAGACTTTGAAGATCCTGATACACCTATATAGTACATCAACTCTTGCTTCACTTGTACTGTTACCCGACTGTCTAGATTTGTTATCTGCTTAAGGGCACCAGTTGGACCATCAAATGTCAAGGACACATGCTAAAGACAAAAAAAAAAGTTTATTCTTTTTTATCATTAAACGCATTATGCATTTACTATTATTTTTCATTTAAAAGTTTGAAATCTTTTTATTCGATCTTATCTATATATCTTACAGTAACCCTTGTCTAGCTGTGTCTTATAATCTCAGACATTTTTTCCTATACTAATATACTGATGTTTTTTGTATGTGCTTCACTTGGTATTCAAATGTAGTACAGCTTAATACTGTAAACTGACTTATTTTCAATAATACTTTATTTTTGCTTCTTCTTTTTCTGTCCCACTTGGCATCATTTCCATTTCAAGATTTTCAAATTTACTTGTAGTTAAGACCCAAGTTTAATATATTTGCCACAACTCATATACAGATTATTTTTCTACACCAAAAAAAAAAAAGGTTCAAGTTTACAGTATGTTAACAGATATAAATAAGTTTTGATTACTTCATTTTTACATAAATTTCACGACATCCACATCAAAGATAAGAAACAGGTGTTTTAAAATATATGATACACAGCAATATATACAACAAAATTATTTACCTCATTTTTCATTACTAGATCACTGTTGGATTTCATTTTAAATGACTTAGTGGAATGTCTCTCCTTAAAACCTAGAAAAAACACTTTAAATTAAAATCATGGTTATTCTCAAGCAGCAAACCAGAAGCTATTATTATATGAACTACTAGTACTGTGAATACCTTACTGTAGATTCATAAATATTTGTTGGATACCAATTTTCGTGGGTTTTGTTGGTACAGGTTAACCACAAATTTAAATGTTCAACGAATCATACATTTTCTATAGGCTTTTTATGCAGAGAATGGCCAAACCAAAAAATTGGTACATACGAAATAAATGAATCCACAGTATTAATCATTAGATCCAAATTGATTTCATTGGTCAAGTGAACCCCTAATTCAAATGTTCGATAAAGTACAAATATTCTATAGGCTTGTACGGAAACTTTGGCAACACCACGAAATCGAATATCCAAGAATCTACTATAATAATCATTGGTATCAAAATCATATTTGCAAAATATTTGAAACATTATAAATGTATTTTTGTAATAAATATGAATTTTACAATCTATTTAAAGAAGAACACATAAATACTAGAGGCACTAATAAAAAAGCAATAAGTGTCCTAAAACATTGCATATCTCATGTAGAACACTTTAGAGTGTGTTTTAACATGTTATGTATTGTTTAAAAATGTATGCTCAGTCTAGGTGTTTTGGGGTTTGGTTATTTTTGTCATTGGGTTGCTGTCTTATTGACATATCTCTTTCATTCATATAAACGTGTTGTCTGACAAAAGTTTGTTTTTATTATGCAGACAAAATAAATGATAATAAACTTTTCTTAATCTTGTGACCTTTAATATCAATTAATCTTGTGACCTTTAATATCGATTAATCTTGTGACCTTTAATATCGATTGATTGATTGCTGTTCGCTTAAGGTGGAACCTAACACTACAGGGAGATAACTCTGTAAAATCAGCTAAACGTTTAAATTACGTTGTGTTGTGAAGAGAATATAAAGCTTCTCAATGATCAAAATTAATGTGTGTCAAACTGCCATATAACCAGTGTAATTTTTCTGATAAATTGTTTGGTTCAAATATTTTGAAATTTTTATATTTTTGTCAAAGGGTTATAGTAAATACTTTTTCAAAATTTTATGAAAGTTAAACGAGCCAAATTGATTTTGGTGAAAGTGTTGGGTACCACCTTTATTATAGAAAATAATTATTTAAATGAATGAAGGCCCACATAATTTCCGTAAGCACTAAATTAGTGACAGGATATAGTTTATAATATATGTCAATATCAAATATCCTTAACAACTTAATATATAACTTATATTTTCCTCAATTAAGTGTCTAGACATATATTTTCAAATAATCTGATGATAAACTATAAGGTATGATAACATTATGTTGATCTTAAAATGATTAGAAAACAAGATTTATAAATTTAAATCTAAATGGATAACCTTCACTTTATGTTTTCATAAAGAGATTGTCTATGATTTAATTGAATTTCAAATGTGATAAGTTTATTGCAATACTTGCAACTAATAGTAAAAAATTTCTAAATAAGTATTATTTTTTCTTATGTAGCATCTAAAGGTAAATATATACATAAAGAGAACAAGTGAATCAATTGTCCTCAAATCTTTCTTTCCTGCTAACAAACATAATGTTTAAGGTCATGATGATGATCAACCATTGCATACAAATAAGACGATGTGGTATGCTTTCCAATTCAATGAGACAACTATCATGACTATTCACCAGAGTTCAATTGAAATGAATATAAGTAATTTTCTGCCACCTTATGGCCATCAACAATGATAAAACTATGGCCATCAGCAATGATAAAAACTTGTTAAGTTTAGTCAGCTATAAAAGGTCTAACCATGTGAAATAATTCATTTGAATACTATTAACCAACCTTATTTATAATAAAGAAAATTTACAAAGAAAATATGAGACATGAAACAACCACAACCACTGAAATGTAGGCTGCCAACTAGGGACAGACACATGTTTTAAAACTTGTTTTTTATATCAATATTCATTCATTTGTTACATGGGTGCAGTACCTCCCTGATTTTCTTCACTATTATTACAAACAATATTAGCTTTATGGTGGGTCTCCTAATCCATTTTCTGACCAACTGGACAGTTTAAATTAATTTAACCCTGTTATAAGATAAAACACGTACTGGCTTGCAAGAGAGAGTTATATAAAGTTGAATAACACAACTATTTCTTTTTCTTACACAGAATATAATTCATTTGCACTACATATATCAGCATGATGAGTAAAATCTATTTTTTCCTTTGCAGAAGAAGAAAATGGAGTTATTTCAAGTTTGCAAGTTTATTATCATGTTTGTGATCTGCAATGATCACCTTATCATCAGCAAAGCTGAAACTTTTAAACCAGAACCAAAATTCCACTGTGAAAAGTTTTACCAAAAAGGAGAGCTATATGTTGATTGTTCAAGCAGGAATATGACATCTATACCTAATTTGCCGTCAAATACAGCTTACTTAAATTTACAACACAATTTAATCAGTGAAATACCAGATTATTCTTTTAAAAATATGTATAGTCTAAAAGTACTGGATTTATCTTTCAACAAAATAGTGTCAATAAATCAGCAAGTGTTTTATGGACTAAGTGACCTGAGGCACTTGAAACTGAACAATAATTACTTGAACAACACTTTATCCCAGGAAAAAGCAAATAATTCATTTGAACATTTGACAAACCTTACAGAACTCAATCTATCCTTCAACAAATTGCAGTCGATAAATATTCAAACTTTTACAGGACTTGGAAATTTAAAGCATCTTAAACTTGATCATAATAAACTGAGCTATAAATTGGAACGATTTCCAAAAGGAAGTTTCAAACCTTTGAGGTCACTAACAGATATATCTCTTCAAAACAATAATGATCTAACTACACCTACTTTTGGTCGGTTTTCCTTTCCTAATGAAACAATATCGGATTTAAAAAAGTTAGAGGTACTGAAGATGGATGTTAGTATACCAGTAATTGAAACAAAAGTTCTTGGTCAGGGTTATCTTTCCCTACATCATTTAACTTCACTCAATTTTAGCAATTGCCTTCATCTACCTCTTTATAATGACGTATTCAGATATACACCAAATATAAGGTATCTATATATCAACCATTGTCACCAAATGGTTGTGAAATCTGAGGCTTTTTCTAATCTAACAAAGCTTGAAGTTTTTGGGCTTGATCTCGACTGTCCATCAGGATATAAATTTGGACAGGCAAAAGTTATAGAACTGTTCCAAAGCTTGGCTAAAACACCAGTAAAAGTTGTGAAAATGAATAATGTTTTCTACACATCACAAATTTTTCCTTTGAATAACATTTATGATCTCCTATCAACAACCTCTGTTCATGAACTGACCTTCACAAATAACAAAAATTTACAAATATCTACTCAAACTTTCCCTGTGCCACCACCAACGAACCTTCAAATTCTGGATCTAAGTGGTAATATGTTTAAGCAAATAGCTCTAAACCTTACTTATGTTTTGATTCTGAAATTAAACAGAAATGCACTAGGAGGCTACCTAGCTGAACATCGATACATGACAATGCAAGATAGTAAACTTGAGCATGTAAATCTATCCAACAATTCCATTCACCAACTTAATTTCACTATGTTCCATGGCCAACAGCACCTGAGAGTTATTGCTTTAAATTTCAACTTTTTGAAAGCTATACATTTTGATTTGTCTAACTTGACAAACTTGAAGGTAATAAATCTCAGGAACAATGCAATAAATTTCTTGGATGCAGCATCAATGAGAAATATTGATAAAGTTCTTAAAAACAATGACACAAAAATAGATTTCATCAATAACCCCTTGCAGTGTACCTGTTATACAGTCCCATTTCTGAAGGGGATGAAAGTAAACCGCAAACATTTCATCAATTTTAATCAATACAAATGCACTTATGAAAATGGAAGCTCTTCAACATTGAATTCATTTGAAAAAGTAATAAAACATCTTCAAGAAGACTGTATTAGCTATGCAAATTTAATAATATCTGTATCTTTTGCTATTTTTGGATTTATCATCGTATTGTTTGGAGGATTTATTTATAGACAAAGATGGAAACTACGCTACATTTTCTACACTGCTAAATTGAAATATACATCTATAAAGAACATTGAGGATAATTTGAATGAGTATACTTATGATGCATTTATATCATATTCTGATGAAGACCGAACTTTCGTTACGCAAGACTGTATTCATAATTTGGAACATGAATTCAAATTGAGGCTGTGTTTACATCAGCGTGATTTCTTACCAGGACAAGATATCACAGATAACATTATTAACGCTATCCAAAACAGTCGAAAGACAATTTGTATAATAACTCGATCTTTTGTTGATTCGTACTACTGTATGTTTGAATATAATATGGCGAGAATGGAAAGTGTTCATTCTAGGGAAGGCAAAAATATTCTTTTTCTTGTCTTTTATGAGAAACTTTTACCAGAGGAATTACCTTTACTGCTGTATGAACTTATACAGAAACAGTTGTATATAGAATATCCAAATGATGAACATGGAAATGTTATATTCTGGGACAAAATTAGAGATGCCATTACAACATAAGTAGCTGATGTTTAGTGGGTTCTGTTGTTTTTTTTAAATGTGGTTTATTGAAGATTGCATAAAGTTGCTGTTAGTTAGTAATCTAACCTTGTAATAGAACTTGTAAAAATATTAATTAAATGAGTAAACAAATAACTCTTGTATAATTAATAATTAATATTGTGGACTCATTATTATTTGTTGGATACCAATTTTCAAGGGTTATGTACCCAAGAACCATGAATTCAAATGTTCAAAGAATTACAAATCTTCTTTAGGAATGTATGCAGACTTTGTCAAAACCACATAATAATATAATTATTAGGAGGGCCCTCAGGATTATAACACTTTACTGGAGTGGAAGTTTTATTACAGGAAAGGGATAACATAACAAAAACAAGTTCAAAATGGCGATTTAGAAACTGGATCTCAACGAAATAATCGAATTATTTCTGTTAAAAATAAAATTAGTCCTAAATCCCAATTACTTGTTTAGGACTAATACTTTCAGTTTAGGACAAGAATGGCAAATATGGCCGCTTCCAGACCCTTTAGGTTTTCTTTTATCACTCTCAATACCAACAGAATCTTTCAAGTAATCAAACAATTTGATATAGGAAACATAAACTGCAACCCTGTTTTAAAGAAAACTTATAGTAATATCAAAGAACTAAGGTAAAGTAGAGTCAATAAATAGGAATTTAAACCTAATTACCTGTCATACTAATGAAGTAAGTATTAAATCCCAATGGAGGAAGATCTGCACGGAATACCAGTTCATTCTTTGCCAGGGATCCTTTTCTTTCTGGTATCCTTTTGGTGTCAGCTGATACTTGAATAATCTATTACATTAAATAAAATTTAATAAATAAATAAAAATTTGTAAGGGTTCTGCAGAACCCAGTGGCTTGCCTTCTTTTGCAGTTAGTTGCAGGCTAACAAAAATGGGGAAAAAATTATTAAAATTTTCCTCTAGATAATATCTTTTGATTGTAAGAAGCTTCTGTTCAAGTTTGGTAGAAATCTAGTGAAAGTATAGCTTCTTTGTGAGATATATATTATATAAAGTATTTTCTATCTGAAGCTTTGTTTGTTACATTTAATATTTACCTGAGATAGCAGGTTTTCCCCTTTTGGTCCTCGTATGGTATAATTTGTTCCAACAACAGGCAGTCTGATCCATGAAATAACTGATCGTGCCAAGGGGTTATATACAGTCAAAGTAAACTGAAAAAGAGAATAAAAAAAACCATAATATACTGGGGATTCATAAATATTCGTTGGATATCAATTTTTGTGGATTTCATGGGTACAAGGGAACCACAAATTTAAATATTCAATGAATTTTCTAAAGGAATGTTTGCAGACTTTGCCAAAAGAATGAAATTAAATATCCATCAATATGCAAGTTTTCCTCAGACCATGAAAATTGGTACCCATGAAAATAAATAAATCCACAGTATTCAATGTCAAATTATCATTTAAGTCTTTGTTAATCACTTATAAAAAATCTCTTTTGTAAATATTAAATGAAAAATAACAACAAAGAAACAAGTTAAAAGTTTGCACAACAAGTGCTTGAATGTGAACAGAAAAGGGACATTTTAAACAGCTTCACTATTTTGCGAATCAAATTAACCATACCTGTTTACTGTTTTCAGTCATATGACACACACTAATGTTGAGTAGGTTACAAAACAGCTGATTTGGTGCTGGTGTACTTCCTTTCTTATATAACTTCTTCAGGGCATCATTTACAACTTTCTGTAAAATAATTAGCAGGTAAGGATTATCTTGCAGTTTCATTAAATGACCTTGTATTCAAATCAAAGTACAGAGGTAAGGTTACGAAACATGTTACATAGGACATAGCAGTAAGACCAGTGTTTAAAACATCATTGGTTTGGCTGTTCAGCACCAATCAATAAACAGTCACTGTAAAATACTAAACAAATTAAACATTTTTTTAGATGCATTTCTTGCTCATTTATGTCAATAATTTTTGACCTGTTTAATATTTCTGTCTATGCTCTACAGCATTTTTAAGATTAAAGACATGCATTTAACACCTGTGTTTTAATTGTATACAGAACTGCAATGTTGGTTGGTATAAACCAAATACCTTAACGACGATTGTCAATTGGACCAGTAGTTACAGTAGAGCTGAGTAATGTACAACTTAACAGGCTTCAGCGGAGGATGTAGACAGGATATCCCAAAGATGAAAATAGCTATACACTTGGCCCTTTTGGGCCAGATAAGCTTAAAATTAAAAAGTTAAATTTTGCTCTGGATATTGTCTATTGATCATAAAACAAGTGAAACTGTGAGCTTCTGCTCACTGGTTATAGCCCATTCAAATATTTTGGTAAACAGGGAGTTGTTAAGTGATGAATCAGAATTTTTTTACACGAAATAGCTTATATATACAGTCGAACCTCGTGTTGAACTTGGTTGTGTCGAAAACTCAGATGAGTCGAAGTAATTTCTCGGTCCCGGTAAAATTCCCGTTTGATCAATGCATAATTACCTCTGATGAGTCGAACTCGGTTGATTCGAATACTCAGTTAAGTCGAGTAAATTTTATAGTCCTGTCGAGGTAAAATAATGTAAATTGCCCGATGTCTCGAACTTCGAAAGTAAGAATTTTCAAAAGATGCAGACCTAATGATAAAATTTCAAATCGGATGTATTTCTTATGTCAAATAATCATTTTCAAAAGAGATTTAAGCTGAGTAAACATACTTGTTTGTATAACAGTTAAAATGACATGTTTATGGTAACCGCTAATTAGGACCTTTGTTGATCGTTCAAGCAGAATGTTAGTGTATTGAACATTTTTCACCTGAGATAAAACGAAACGAATTTAATTGACCCAAGCCGAGATTAAATGAATAGTAAGATTCAAAACTCATTAATTACCATCATGACCATAGATAAATGGATTAGGACAACTATAATAAATTCATGATAATTTAATGTTATAATAAGCAGACGACCTCATCAGAGACCGTTCAGAACTAATTTTGTGCCGCAAGTGATTTCATAATTTTTAGCGACTGACCTCTGTAAATATTTGTGTAGATTATTGATTTTATTTGTGCATGATTTGTATCTATATTTGTGTTTTTAATTATTACGAAGGACCAAAAAATGGAGATTGAATACACAATTATAAAGTGTCTTATCGAGAAAAAAAAGGCACACTGTTTATTGTATCTAGTTTACACAAATCTCATACCGTATTTCATGCATTCAAAATCTATGACGACACACTCGACCTTGGATGAGTCGAACCTCGGATGAGTCGAATACTTTGGTCCGGTCCCTTCGACTTCGACACAACGAGGTTCGACTGTATAAGCCAAATTTCAGAAAATCCTTATAATGATGCAACAAAAAAGTTCTGTCAAACTAATGGTTTACGTTTACTTTTCCATACGCGTATACAATTTTTAACTTTTATTTTTCTCCAAATATCATAGTCATCTATTTCATAACCATGACACACCCCTAATGTTTTAACATTGCCTGTGGTCCATTTGGTTTTATCAAATTTAAATCGATTTCTTTTCGAAGCCCCTTACAGTAAGTTTTTTGTTTTGTAATAGTTTATTCTAAACTCAAAGCTTTTTCGTATAGGAACAGAATTTAAAAAAATATTTTCTACAGATTTTTCATTTTTATTAAATACCTGGATGTCATCTGCAAACATTCATAATTTAGTTTCTATAAAGTTCCCTCCCTCTCCTGGTAATTTTAATCCTTCTATTTTAATGTTACCCTTAATCACACATGCCATGGGTTCAGCCTGTATGATATACAACAGACAAGTAATCCAAAAGTATCTTGAAACAAACCCATTGGTTTTAATAAACGTAGTAGGATTGTATAATAGTATTTTTATCCATGCTCTAAATTTCCAGCCAAATTAAAATTTCTCTGATTAAAAATCTATCCATTCCCATTCAACCCTATCAAACGCTTTTTGTTGATCCAAAAATAATATAATTCCTGCTTCATCTTCGTTGTCAATATATTCTATAAAATCCTGAAGCATTCGTTTAGCCTCACTTATATTTCTACCTTTAACAAACCCTTTCTTATCAGACTGAATAATTTAGGTAATACTATCTTAAGTCTTTCAGATAGAATCTTTGCAATAATTTTATAATCACAATTTAGTTAAGTTAGTGGTCTCCAACTTTTTATATTTTCCCTTTCTCCTCCTTTATGTAGTAAGGTTATGTTGAGAGTTACTCAATATACTGTTGTTTTGCGTAGAATTTAAGAATTAAATTTAATCTTGGAAAAAAAAAGCTAGGATTTGAAATTTGGAAAAAATTTTGAGATATTTAATTTTTAATTTTTTTAAATTTAACTTTTTCAAATAAATTTGGGATTTTAATCAAACTATGCAGCTATTTTAAAGGTTTTTAAATTAAGCTTACTGAATCCCAGGTTATTTTGTTTCTTGTTGTATTGCTTTTAAAATTTAAGAATTAAAGAAATTCTTGGTAAAAAAAAAAGCTAGGTTTTGCAATTGGGGACAAAATAGAGTTTAGTACATTTTAAATTTTTTTTTAAAAAATTTTTTAAACCTAGTTTAATTTTAAATTTTCTTAAATTTTACAGCAATACAACAAATAACTAAATGAAATAGTATTATTTAAGTTTGAAAATATATATAAGATAGCTGAATGTTTGATGAAAATCAAAGTTGATTTGAAAAAGTTTTTAAAAATCAATCAAAGTGTACTATTTTTATTTTGTTCGAATTCCCAAATCCTAGCTTTTTTTACCTGGGAAAAAAATTAAATTTCCCTTAAATTTGACGGGCAATACACCAAACTTCTTAAAAAAACCTGGGATTTAGTAAGATTAATACATAAACCAAGGTAGCTATATATTTTGAAAAAAAACCAAGTTGATTTGAAAAAGTTTTTAAAAAAAACTTAAAGTGTACTATTTCTTTCTTTTTCGAACTGCAAATTCT
This sequence comes from Mytilus edulis, assembly GCA_019925275.1. Taxonomy (NCBI): domain Eukaryota; kingdom Metazoa; phylum Mollusca; class Bivalvia; order Mytilida; family Mytilidae; genus Mytilus; species Mytilus edulis. The sequence continues at coordinate 51,132,111 of CM034356.1, read as the reverse complement.
TTTTTTTTGACCTAGTTTAAATTTTAATTCTTAAATTTTACAGCAAAAACAACAAAAAACTAAATGACAGGGGGTTTCAGTAAGCTTGATATTCCCTTTTCCCATAGCTGCATATTTTTATTAAAATCCAATTTGATTTGAAGAAGTTAAAAAAAAAATTTAAAAGGGATGCCTATCCAAAACCTGTAAAACTCACCCGTTTTTTTGCGGGTGACACCCGTTATTTTCACCTCTCACCCGGGGGGTTTTTTTTTTTCCCGGCGGGTCCCGGGAATTTCCCAACATTACCCCGTTTCACCCCGGGTTTCTGACCCGGGAAATTTTTTCCGGTATTTAGAAGTTTAAAACGACCCTTTGGTTTTTTTCGGTCTTTTTCAATGTAATCAAAAGTCAAAATGTAGGACTGTTTTTCCCGAGCTACGTAACCCATATGAAGAGACAACACAAACTACAAGATGAGTTCAGTGACTATCAGTTTTACCCCATTAGATGAACTTCCACTTTGCACTTCCCCTGAAACTGGGAAATTTGGGACATTTTGGGGAAAAAATGTCCAAATTGCATGCATTTTTATTAACAAGCCAAGATTTTTTGTTTTGGGCAAAAAATTGCTAAAACATTACTGGTTTTGCCAAACAGCAATGCAGACAGGAGAGGGGCCTTTTTTTTTAGTAAAGAAAAAAGCTTTCAGAGTTTAGGGCTGATCTTAAAAAGGGTACACTGTGTGCTCTTCTTTCTTTTTAAAATGGGAAAACACATTTGCTTTTCTATTTAAATGAAACCAAGTGCATTTTTTTTAAAGGGAAAGCCAAGGGCTGCCCTAAAGGAAAAAAAAATAGTTGGGAAAAAAACTTGTATACATGTTCTAAATGTTTCATATACATATTGACTATATAAATTTTATGTAAACCTTTTTTTTTGTTCTTCAATTGAGCCCGCAAAATGTCGTACGCGTTATGAACCCGAGATTTTTTTTCCCCAATGCAGGTTTATGACCTGACTTTTCATTTTCAGAGGTTGACAGGTATGCCTATCTGAATTTTTTATATTTAAAAATTTTTATTTTGACAAAATTGTAAAAAATTAAAATTTTTTCATTTCACAGCCCAAAAAATCAAATACCCAATAAGCTTGAATTTTGTAAAATCAATATTTAATTAGTTAGTGGGCAACTGAAAAAACCCAGTCAAAACTAAATTTTAAGGTCAAGACTGTCGAGCCCGGTCGAGGGGCTGGTTTAGATGAGTCGACAAGGTCGGATAGTCAAGACAGGTCGAGCAGGTTGAGCCCTTTGGGCAAGACTATTTCAGACTTCACAAAGATCATCAAGGGACAGAATCAGACTAATTAAGTAAAATCGAGACCCAGTCGAGTACACTTAAGTACAGTCGAGACAATGTCGAGGAAAAAAATCGAGGGAAAATGTGTGCTCGATTTTATGGTCAAGCACAAAAACTGTTTTAATTCAGAATCTGAGGGAGTTTGTAGTGAAATATTTTTTAAAAAGGGAGTTGTTTGGGGTGTGGGATCTGGGTTTTTTTCACGAAATAGGTGACTTATTGAACCAAATTTCAAAGAATCCCTTTTAATGTTTCAACTAAAAAAGTTCTGTCAAATAATGGTTTACTTTTACCCTTTTTCCCTAGTGTATAAAAAAATTTTTTAACTTTTATTTTTCTCCAAATATCATAGTCATCTATTTCATAACCATGACACACCCCTAATGTTTTAACATTGCCTGTGGTCCATTTGGTTTTATCAAATTTAAATCGATTTCTTTTCGAAGCCCCTTACAGTAAGTTTTTTGTTTTGTAATAGTTTATTCTAAACTCAAAGCTTTTTCGTATAGGAACAGAATTTAAAAAAATATTTTCTACAGATTTTTCATTTTTATTAAATACCTGGATGTCATCTGCAAACATTCATAATTTAGTTTCTATAAAGTTCCCTCCCTCTCCTGGTAATTTTAATCCTTCTATTTTAATGTTACCCTTAATCACACATGCCATGGGTTCAGCCTGTATGATATACAACAGACAAGTAATCCAAAAGTATCTTGAAACAAACCCATTGGTTTTAATAAACGTAGTAGGATTGTATAATAGTATTTTTATCCATGCTCTAAATTTCCAGCCAAATTAAAATTTCTCTGATTAAAAATCTATCCATTCCCATTCAACCCTATCAAACGCTTTTTGTTGATCCAAAAATAATATAATTCCTGCTTCATCTTCGTTGTCAATATATTCTATAAAATCCTGAAGCATTCGTTTAGCCTCACTTATATTTCTACCTTTAACAAACCCTTTCTTATCAGACTGAATAATTTAGGTAATACTATCTTAAGTCTTTCAGATAGAATCTTTGCAATAATTTTATAATCACAATTTAGTTAAGTTAGTGGTCTCCAACTTTTTATATTTTCCCTTTCTCCTCCTTTATGTAGTAAGGTTATGTTGAGAGTTACTCAATATACTATAATTAAAAATTTCTTGTAGTAAACTTAAGAAATTGTCTTTTATCATATTCCAGTATAAACAATAAAATTCTGATATTATACCATCTTCGCCAGGTGATTTGTTCTGTTTAAGTAATTTCAGTACCTTTTCTACTTCACAGGTACTGAACATTTCTTTATCTTCCTTACTTACCTTATCTATCATAAACTGACAAAGTTTTTTCGCCCTCTGTTTTGTCCCAGCCTTCCGTGGCAAAAAGTTTAGTATAAAATTTTACTTGTTCATTAAAAATAGAATCAATGTCAAATTATGAGTTTAAAAAAGTAATGCATATCTTAAACAAGAATGTGTCCCCAGTACACGAATGCCCCACTCACACTATCATTTTCTATGTTCAGTGGACCGTGAAATTGGGGTTAACCCTCTAATTTGGCATTAAAATTAAAAAGATCATATCATAGGGAACATGTATACTAAGTTTGAAGTCGATTGGACTTCAACTTCATCAAAAACTACCTTGACCAAAAACTTTAACCTGAAGCAGGACAGACAGAGGAACAAACGGACGGACGAACGGACGCACAGACCAGAAAACATAATGCCCCTCTACTATTGTAGGTGGGGCATAAAAATACTTTTAACAACAAACTGAGGCTAAATGTTTTTAATGACCCTGACAACAACATAAGGTACAATTACTATGTTAAGCTTCTGGGATAACAATGTAACATTCTGGACAAAAATGGGTAAAATGTGTAGTGTTTCCTTTTGAATTTTTTGTATGGATTACATATTCTTTTAAAATGTAACAAAATTTGAAAGAAATAAACAAAATTTTTGAAAGGATATTTCCATTAATGAAAGTTGTGCATGGCAGTTATATTTACCTGACATTCCATTACACCATTAGCTAATCTTTCTGCATAATCATAAGCAACAGCTTGCTTCTCTGTACCTCTGTGGAAATAAAACCCTAAGATGCAGATAAAAGAAACGGAACAGATACCAGAGGGACATTCAACTTCATAATTCAAATTAAAAAGTGACAATCCCATGGATAAAAAGGATAAGACCAACAGACAAACAATAGTTCCCAGAACAACATAGAAAACTCAAGACTATGCAATACAAACCCCACCAAAAACTGGGGGTGACCTCAGGTGCTCTGGATAGGTAGGTAGATAACAAAGGTAGATAATTTTAGCTGATAAGCATCACTTTTGTAATACTTGATTCTTTCCTGTATTTCACTTGATACTGTCTATTAAGCACCTAATTATCATAATCGTTTTTTTCCAATTTGAACATGATTGTACAATATACATTTTTAAAACTCACCACATACAGATTCATTTATGGTCTATATCAAAATGTGAAAGAAGACTTATCTCCCATTTTCAAAATGGAATCATTTACTTAAAATTCTATTTCTCAATAAATTTTCCAACTACAGGAAAGGTTATGCTGTTGCATCAATATATTTTGCATTCATTTCAAATCTGATGAGGCTGGATCTGATTGCCAAACAGGTTGATTTACTATTTCAAATACTATATTTGACTTTGAACTTATAATGTAATTAAGGTCAAATCATTTTGAATCAATTTAAAACAACAAATATTTGTCAAGACTTCCTTCTGAAATTCTTTATAACATTTGTCTTTGCAGCAGATTTTAAAAGGAAATCTATCTGAGTATTCTGGTATTAAAAATATCTATTGGTATTAACTTCGAAAAATCTTGTCAAGAAAAGATAATTATTATAATTATTTTTTATATAAATTGATATATTTATACTGTAGCTAAATATCATGTGAATTCTTATTCTTGGTGGGGTACTAATCATTGTGGATTTCACGGGTGAAGGTAAATGACGATTTCAAGTGTTAAAAAAAACAAATTTCTGTAATGCATTTTGCAAAATTATTCAAAATCACAAAATATCAAGTGTCCACAAAAACACAATTTTTTTCCTAAATCACAATGAAAAGAAATGAGTCTATGGCTACTTTTTTCAAACTATACCAATAAAACTTTCTCCATAAATAAACAATTTGCTCATGCTTTATCAAATAAATTTAATTGAAATAAATAACTTACGACACTGCATCGTGATGCTGAGCAACTCCTAATGCTTCCCTGTAACATTATTAACAAAACTGTTAAAACACAACTTGACAACCAGAATTAATCTATTCATCGAGAAACATAATTCAAAGTTCAATGCAAAAGTTGATATAACTTGGTTTTAAAAACCTATAAAAAAAAATACTGAAGTAAAGCTTTGAAGTAATGTGTTAAAGTTTTGTGTTATCTACTTTCACAAATCAATTCAATTACAGTATAGGATGCCAATAGAAATAAAGGGCTGCGCTTTAGCGCATGATACGCCCGTTGCTCTTTTAACTTGTCTTTTAAATGTATTGTCCCAAAATTGGAAAATCCCCCCTTTTTTAAGCATAAAAATTCATAACACGGAAATGTAAAATCTGAAATTTATAAAAGTTGAAAGGGAGCTTACATCAATAGATATAAACAATTCACCAAAGTTTCATGGACATTGGTGAAAGCCTTTTTGAGTTATTGTCCGAAGTGTTAAAAATCCCCCTTTTTTATGAATAAAGCCCCATAAATCCAAAACTTAAAATCTGAAATTAATAAAAATTGAAAGGGAGCTTACATCAATAAATATAAACAATTCACCAAAGTTTCATGGACATTGGTGAAAGCCTTTTTGAGTTATTGTCCGAAGTGTTAAAAATCCCCCTTTTTTTATGAATAAAGCCCCATAAATCCAAAACTTAAAATCTGAAATTAAAAAAAACCGAAAGGGAGCTTACATCAATAGATATAAACAATTCACCAAAGTTGCATGGACATTGGTGAAAGCCTTTTTGAGTTATTGTCCGAAGTGTTGAAAATCCCCCCTTTTTTATGAATAAAGCCCCATAAATTCAAAACTTAAAATCTGAAATTAAAAAACTAGAGGCTCTAAAGAGCCTGTGTCGCTCACCTTGGTCTATGTGCATATTAAACAAAGGACACAGATGGATTCATGACAAAATTGTGTTTTGCTGATAGTGATGTGTTTGTAGATCTTACTTTACTGAACATTCTTGGTACTTAGAATTTTCTCTATCTATAATAAACTTGGACCTTTAGATACAGTGAAAAATATTTTGTAAAAATTTACAAAAATTTACCAAATTAGTGAAAATTGTTAAAAATTGAAGAAAATGGGCAACAACTCCTTAAGGGGTCAACTGACGATTTTGGTCATGTTGACTAATTTCTAGATCTTATTTAGCTGAACATTATTGCTGTTTACAAGTTATCTCTATCTATAACAATATTCAAGATAATAACCAAAAACAGCAAAATTTCCTTAAAATTACTAATTCAGGGGCAGCAACCCAACAACAGGTTATCCGATTTATCTGAAAATTTCAAGGCAGATAGATCTTGACCTGTTACACCATTTTACCCATGTCAGATTTGCTCTAAATGCTTTGGTTTTTGAGTTATAAGCCCAAAACTGCATTTTACCCCTATGTTCTATTTTTAGCCATGGCGGCCATCTTGGATGGTTGGCCGGGTCACTGGACACATTTTTAAAACTAGATACCCCAATGATGATTTTGGCCAAGTTTGGTGTAATTTGGCCAAGTAGTTTCAGAGGAGAAGATGTAAAAGATTACTAAGATTTACGAAAAATGGTTAAAAATTGACTATTAAGGGCAATAACTCCTAAAGGGGTCAACTGACCATTTCGGTCATGTTGACTTATTTGTAAATCTTTTTTTGCTGAACATTATTGCTGTTTACAGTTTATCTCTATCTATAATAATATTCAAGATAATAACCAAAAACAGCAAAATTTCATTAAAATTACTTATTCTGGGGCAGCAACCCAAAACTGGGTTGTCCAATTCATCTGAAAATTTCAGGGCAGGTAAATCTTGACCTGATAAACAAATTTACCTGATGTCAGATTTACTCTAAATGCTTTGGTTTTTGAGTTATAAGCCAAAAACTGCATTTTACCCAAGGTTCTATTTTTAGCCATGGCGGCCATCTTGATTGGATGGCTGGGTCACTGGACACATTTTTCAAACTACATACCCTAAAGATGGTTGTGGCCAAGTTTGGATTGATTTGGCCAAGTAGTTTCAGAGGAGAAGATTTTTGTAAAAGATTACTAAGATTTACGAAAAATGGTTAAAAATTGACTATAAAGGGCAATAACTCCTAAAGGGGTCAACTGACCATTTCGGTCATGTTGACTTATTTGTAAATATTACTTTGCTGAACATTATTGCTGTTTACTGTTTATCTCTATCTATAATAATATTCAAGATAATAACCAAAAACAGCAAAATTTCCTTAAAATTACTAATTCAGGGGCAGCAACCCAACAACAGGTTATCTGATTTATCTGAAAATTTCAGGGCAGATAGATCTTGACCTGTTACACAAGTTTACCCCTTGTCAGATTTGCTCTAAATGCTTTGGTTTTTGAGTTATAAGCCAAAAACTGCATTTTACCCCTATGTTCTATTTTTAGTCATGGCGGCCATCTTGGATGGTTGGCCGGGTCACCGGACACATTTTTTAAACTAGATACCCCAATGATGATTTTGGCCAAGTTTGGTGTAATTTGGCCCAGTAGTTTCAGAGGAGAAGATTTTTGTAAAAGTTAACGACGCCGGACGACGACGGACGACAGACGACGGACGACGGACGACGGACGCCAAGTGATGGGAAAAGCTCACTTGGCCCTTTGGGCCAGGTGAGCTAAAAACGAAAGGGAGCTTACGTCAATAGATATAAACAATTCACCAAAGTTTCATGGACATTGGTGAAAGCCTTTTTGAGTTATTGTTTGAAGTGTTGAAAATCCCCCCTTTTTTATGAATAAAGCCCCATAAATCCAAAACTTAAAATCTGAAATTAAAAAAAAACGAAAGGGAGCTTACGATAGATATAAACAATTCACCAAAGTTTCTTGGAAATTGGTGAAAGTGTTTTTGAGTTATTGTCCGAAGTGTGGACGACGGACGGACAGACGGACGGATGGACGGACGGACAGATAGACGGTCAACGGTATACCATAATACGTCCCGTCCCGGGCGTATAAAAACATAGGTGATGGTTTGCTGTTTTTAAAAACATTGGTATTCATTCATCCTTGGTGGTTTGAACAAATCAAAGTTTTAGTTGTTGGTGTATGAATATCATACTTCTTTGCTGTTGGTCTTCATGAAATAATAAAACTTGCAAGTTCAAATTGCAGGTTTACCTTAAATATATATAATAATTGATTGACAGTTGGTGTTTGGGGACAATTTCAACACTATTTGCTTCATCATTACAGCTAGTTTCTATTGATGGAGGGAGCCAGCGGAACAACCGCCCGTTCAGTGGGAAAACTGGCAATGCTAGTCAAATAAGATCCGAGATGTACACATTTTTCCATAATTGTTTTGTGAAGTTTGAACTCACAATCTTATTTTTTTACCGGCTAATAATAACTATAGATGAACTATTAACATCACTTGGCCACAGAGGCCATAGAAATAATTAAGGAATTAGCTAAACTAATGGAAGGAAAATTCTAAATATATGAAAAAGTAATGATTTTGGGATATGACAATACTGTACTTACGTAAGATGTTTAAATGGAATGTGCTGTTATCTGTATCTTTTAATTCTGCAAGTCCATCAAGCTGCTTACAAACCTAAAATCAACAAGAAAGAAAAAAAAAACCACTATTAATTTACTACTTCAGTGCGAAAGGAAATCTATTTTTAAGTTTCAAAAACAGATTGAATATAAAATGTAACTTTTTTAATGCTTAAATTAATGAATACCTGATAAAGAAAAATAACCTTAAATAATTTGCATAAAACTTCATAAAAAATTTCAGCTAATTATCCAGGATTAGCATTATTTTTTATTGTATTGAGAGAGATCTGCTTACTTAACTGTTCACACTTTACGTATATCAAATTCACTGATGTGACAGCAAAGTAATAAAACAAGATCTGTGAGACTCAGTAAACCCCCAAAAAATATATATCACCCACAATTTTAGATAAACTCAAGACACCATTTTTACATAAAATCTACAAATTAAATGACACGCCAGTTTTCAACTGGTATTCTCCTAAGATATTTGATCCAGCATCTTGGTATAAAACAGGAATAGTGAAATACCATCTTGTTTCTAGTATTTATATAGCATCAGATCAATAACACAGCCTATTATAAAATCTTTCAGGTAACAACACATACAAGTAATGTAGCCTCATCCTTCCATAATGCTTAAGGGCACAAAAGAAAGAACACTGCATTGAGATTTGTTTCATACAAACTCATATTGATTATTTCAGAGATACAAATGTACAAGTTTGTTAAAAATAATTTGAATTTCCTAATGTATATGTTCCGGACCATATGAGTATTTGGACCATACACGTATGGTCCGACCATATGAGTATATACTCGTTTGGTTATTAACGGGCTGGACCATATAGTTAATTTTTTCAATAATATGCATTATAAATCTTTATAAAAAAAAACAATAATGGCTACATGAAAATTTATTATTTACAATTCAAAGGCTACATAATCATTTAAAAATATTAATGCCAAAGTTATTTTTTCATCACTAATTGTATTCTTGCATAGGGTGACATTTAAATCCATATGGTACCATAGCTTTGCTTGGGTCCTGTGTCGTTTCAATGTGTCTACGGTGTTTTAAGAAGCTCTAGATCTCAAATACCGTAACATGACTGAAGTACATCATATCACCAGATTACTTAAATAAACTAGGGTCCTTGCCGGTGGCATCATTCATTTTTTAAAAACAAAACAATTATATTAAAATTTAAAGTAAAACAATTCTGAACTGCTAATGCTAATTATATAAAGTTTCAAAAGTAAGCAAACTATTACACTCTTTATCGTGCATGTTGACTTTTACATCAGTTTATATTAAAACAGTTGATAAAATGAGTATATACCCATACGCGTATGGTCCAAATACCCATATGGTCCGGAACATATACACTAGCAGTCAACAATTATTCTTTTTTTTATATTCTTTAATACATCTTCTAAATACCTTTTCATTTCAATAACATACCTGTAAGAAATTATTAGTTTGTCTGACATAGCCCTTCAGAGTTGGCCTACTGGTGAAGTATCCTGTCCAGAAACTGTGTGGTCTGTGTGCATATGGAAAAAAATCATCTTGTTTGGTGGTCCATGTCTTGCTGGCATTATTTAAGCTTTGAAGATAACAGGATGGCGTGGAGTAGAACAAATTTACTTTACTTCCGTTGACTTGCTGAAAATATATTCTCCTTAGATAAAAAAGTCATCAAATTATTTACTTTATACAGTGTAGAAAAAGGAGCATTTTTTAAAGGACATTACAATACTTCAAAAAACATGATGAAAACCCAAGTTGCTTTTGACTATAAGATATTCAATTTTGAAGTACCCTTTTCAAAAACACTGAAAGACTTTAGTCATTAATGAACTATAACCTTTTTGTCGAATATGTAATCATGGTAATGTGCCCCAATTTAGGCATCAGAAATATTTTTTTTTTAATCAAACTAACTTACTCTTTGGTTAGCATATTTGATGAGTTTGTCCATATTCTTGAACCATGTATGGGCATTTTGGTAATTAAAATCACTTCCCATAGTCATGATGATGTTGTTAGTGGCATAATGAGAAGCCTACAAAAAAAAATCAAATTTGTATGACATAAATTATATATATATTAGTTGAAAAATTTGTAAGGGTTCCGTGGAACCCAGTGTCTCCCCTACTTTTGCTGTTAATCACACACTCATCAAAAATGATGAAAAAAATCAATAAAATTATTCCTCTCGATACTATCTTTTGATTGTCAGAAGCTTCTGTCCAAGTTTGGTAAAAATCCAGGCTAGTTTAAGAATCTTAAAAATGTTTTAAATACTTTAACCGCAGACTGTATGTAATGTTAACTGGAAGAAAAACTAAGTCCATTTATAAGTAAAATACGTGAAAAAAGGAATTTTATTTTTTCAAAATTTACTTCTGGATACTATTTTCTGATCATAAACAAGCTTCTGGCCAAGTTTCTTACAATTCCAGGATAGTTTAAGAAAGTTTTTAAAATTTTAAAAACTTTAACCACAGAGTGAATGTAATGTTTCCTGGCAGAAAGAACTAAGTCCATTTATAAGTAAAATACGGAAAAAAGGAATTTTATTTTAACAAAATTTACTTCTGGATACTATCTTATGAACATAAACAAGCTTCTGTCCAAGTTTCGTACAATTCAAGGATAGTTTAAGAAAGTTATTAAAATTTCAAAAACTTTAACCACAGAGTGAATATTTGTGGACGCCGCCGACGCCGCAGACGGAATGTAGGATCGCTATGTCTCGCTTTTTCGACTAAAGTTGAAGGCTCGACAAAAATGTCAAGTAAACATTTTTTACGATTTTTTTATATATTTTTACTTTTGTTTTATTCATGTTGAAAGTACTCAAATGGTATACTTATTAGTTTTGAAAATAGAATTTCAAAGTATTGTTGGTTTTTAAAGAACATGTTTATATTTTGTGAAATGTGTCTCATAAGCCAAATTGATTTGTTTTAATGTTATTATATAATATGCATGTCAATCAATATGTGACACGAAATTAAATATACTATTTTAGTTACATTTACAAACAGAAAATTACTAAGTATTTTTTTTTTTTAAATATAAATATCTGGTATTCAAACATCTAAATAAAATAAACTGTCATTACAGATATGTTTCGCCTTTTTGTTATTTTAATTATGCAAATATGCAAATGTTGAAATCAAAATAGCATAACTTTAACATCTTACACAAGTTTTGCAAATATTCAAAGTCAATGAACCATGACTGAGTTACATTGCTAAACAATCTCCATGTAAATGAAATGTGCCAATGCTAATATAACTGCATACCAAATACCATTGACTTATTATTAGTCGTTCCCAAACCTAAATACAGACATTAACTTGTAAACTATTTAAAAGTTTCAAAGTCAATGAACCATGAAGAGGGGTTGGGGCTATATAATCTCCATGGAAACAATACTTGCAAATGCCAATAAATTTGCATACCAAATATCATTGACTTAACATTAGCATTTCATCTTAAACTGATCTAATCACAAACAAAGACATGTAAACTAAGATAAGTTTCAAAGTCATTAGACTGTGACTGATGTGCGAGGCCAAATATTATCCATGGAAATGAGATGTGCCAATGCTTATACAACTGAATACCAATTAACATTGGCCTAATAATAATGGTTTCCCTTGAACTGACCTAATCACAAACTAATACATGATAACTAACTTAGAAAAAATTTCAAAGTCAAAAGACAATGACTAAGGGGGCAGAGCCAAATTATCTCCATGGAAATGAGATGTGCCAATGCTTATACAACTGCATACCAAATATCATTGACATACCACTTGTGGTTCCCTATAAACTGACCTTATCACAAACTAATACATGTAAAACTAGATATCATTGAGATGGGAGCCATCTCTGTGGGCCCCGCTGTGAATAATGTGCATTAAAAAATTGTATCTTTACCATAGGACATGGGTTTGTCAACTAAAATCAAAGTTTTTGACCTTGACCTTTGACCTAGGAAGTTGTAAATAAATTATGACACACCCTTTGGTGTTGATTTATAAACATGTCAAGTACAAACTTTGAAATGATAACGGTTCTCAAGATATAGAGCGGACACGATCTTTACCATAGGACACAGGGTTGTCAACTGAAACCAAAGTTTTTGACCTTGACCTTTGACCTAGGAAGTTGCACATAAATTATGACACACCCTTTGGTGTTGGTTTATATACATGTCAAGTATAAACTTTGAAATGATAACGGTTCTCAAGATGTAGAGCGGACACGATCTTTACCATAGGACATGGGGTTGTCAACTGAAACCAAAGTTTTTGACCTTGACCTTTGACCTAGGAAGTTGTACATACATTATGACATACCCTCTGATATTGGTTTATATACATTTCAGGTATAAACTTTAAAATGATAACGGTTCTCAAGATATAGAGCGGACACAATCTTTACCATAGGACATGGGGTTGTCAACTGAAACCAAAGTTTTTGACCTTGAACTTTGCCCTACGCAGTCGTTCATAAATTATGACACACCCTCAGGTGTTGGTTCATATACATGTCAAGTATAAACTTTGAAATCATAATGGTTCTCAAGATATAGAGCTGACACAGGACACAGGGTTGTCAACTGAAACCAAAGTTTTTTTACCTTGACCTTTGACCTAGGAAGTTCTACATATATCATGACACGCCCTCTGGTGGTGGTTAATAAACATGTAAAGTATAAAGTATGAAATCATAATGGTTCTCTAGATATGGAGCGGACACAAAGTTATTACAAAGTGTTACGGACGGACAGACTGATCACTATAGGGCGACCCGCCTTTGGCGGGGCCCTAATAAGCAAAAGTTTGAAGTCTATAGACCATGACTGAGGGGGCAGGGCCAAATAATCTCCATGGAAATGAGATGTGCCAATGCTTATACAACTGCTTACCAAATATGATTGACCTACCACTTGTGGTTCACCATAAACTAGACCTAATCACAAACTAATACATTGTTGACGCCGTCGCCGACGTCTACCTATGTCTCGCTTTTTGACTCCGTCAAGGCGAGACAAAAAAATTCAAGTATTTCTGTAACAATAATTTCATTTGCTGTAAAACAATACTATACACAATTTCAAAACAAAACGCTACCATTGAATGTCATTAGTTAACTAATTCAAATTAGTTTGATTCGCATTGGAAACCTTTAACGTTCAAATGTAAATTCTAATTCGAATTGCAATGAGCGTCAAATTTGCTTTACTCTCCGAACAAGGTTAACTTTTAATTTGTATCAACAAACAGGGATTTTTAATGCGAATTGGCCAATTCGAATCAATTTGAATTGAAAAGGAAGAGTGTGTGAACGTGATTAGGGAATTTGATTCCATTTGATTCCAATTCAATTCGAATTAAATGTACGTGTGAACTAGGCATAACTGGAGAAAGAGGCATTTGATTTGTTGTTACCTGTAACTGAGCATATCTTATGAACTGTGTGATTTTCTGTTGGACATTGTAATCATGTAATCTGTCATCATCCTGAAATAATAAGTAATTCTATATTTCTTAGTCCAGAAGTTTATATGATTATAAAGTTATAATTCTTATTTATTTGGGGATCCTTATTATGACTTCAGCAAAAAGTTTGAGGAATTTGGCACAATTTTTAAATATTTCTTATTGGTAATAGTGGGTCCTTTAAAGCACATCAATGAATACCTATATTATATATGGAAACATAATATAGCTAACAAGAATGTGTCCATAGTACACGGATGCCCCACTCGCATTATCATTTTCTATGTTCAGTAGACCGTGAAATTGGGGTCAAAACTCTAATTTGGCAATTAAATTAGAAAGATCATATCATAGGGAACATGTGTACTAAGTTTGAAGTTGATTGGATTCAACTTCATCAAAAACTATCTTGACCAAAAACTTTAACCTGAACAAACGGACGGATGCACAGACCAAAAAACATAATGCTCCTCTACTATCGTAGGTGGGGCATAAAAAGACATTCATTATTCAACAATTTTTCTTGTACAAATACCATTTCTGTTTTGTTATAAATACGCCTGTTAAAGTTTTTGCATTTGAATTTTTCCATTTTTTAGGCCAAAATTAAAATATTGTTTGTTTCCCCTCACCCGACCGACCCAGTTAAATCACAGCGACCCGAAAAATTTTATTGGCCATTCTCGTCCGCTATTTTTTGTTGTTGCTATGTTTGTTATTGGTGATATCTTTCCGATGCTGTAGCCAATAATTGTTGGGTTTTAGTGATACCTTTCCGATGCTGTAGTCAACTAGCGTTTTAAATCAAGGTATTTTTGCATTGAAGGGTCTACATGATTCGGAATCAAGGAAAACAAACAAATGCTTTGCCACACGATTTGTTTGTGTGCAAGGGTGATCTTTTTTTGAAAATAAAAAAAAACTGAAGCATCTTTCAACCTGCTGAGTGCATCAGATCTTGATTGGCTTTGTGTCTAACCTCTGTTCCTGTTAAAAGGATAAAATCTTAAAGACTTAGAGTAAAAATGGTCTGACTCATGCTTTAAAATCTATCTACCTTGTCTTTGAACAGGTTGGGCACAAATCAGGAAATGTGGGATACATGTATTTCCTGCTTTCAGAGAACGTCCCTGTTTTCTGGTGTAAAAAAAAAACCCAGTTTAAATGGGATTTCCTTTTTCAATTTATGGCATGAAAATTATAAAAGGGCATGTTTTAACGTTATAACTGCATCAGTAGAATTCGTAAAAACTTATTAAAAGTATTTTAGGAAATACAAAACATGAATATAAATAAAGTGAAGCCTTGTTTCTTCTAGAACTAAAAAAAAAAACCATACAAATCTTTGTTTAGGAATCAATTGACCAAGCTACATGATCCAGGTGTAACTGAACATAACTGAATTATGTTCACTTCTATTCCATAAGTGATTAACATACATGTATCTTTTTGTCATCTCATAATCAATGATCAAGGTATGAATTGGTGAACAAAGGAATTGTTTTGTTGTGAGTTATGCATCAAATTAGACTTGAAATAAGCTTGATTTTTTATCTAAAAAAACACTTGCTATCATTAAGCATTGTTATCATAAGTAGAATGTGCGCTTTTGTAGATTTCATTACATTAAATGAATAGGAAAAAAAAGAAGGTCCCTGTATACTGTTTTTTATTAACACCAGAAAACTGTGGTGTACACTGAATTAGAATACAGGGAATACCCCACTTTTCTTGACTTGAGCCTAATTACCTGTTGAATTTTGTACAAATTCAATATAGAAACCCATATCAAGGAATAAAATAAAATAATTTCCCATACCCTAACAACCTCAGTCTGGAGAGGGGAAACAAAGATATTTTTAATGTTGGCCTTATGTTGGTGCCTTTTATACCTCACTGTACAATATTGGTTTTTTTTTCATGTTGGAAGATTGTACTTAAACTAACTTAAATCCACTTCATTTAAATTCTGGTGGCTGTTTGTCTAATTTGCAATCATATCATATCTCTTTTTTTTTTTATATAGGTATGCCCATATAAAGGTACTGGACTATATGTACGTGTGAAATATAAAACCTTACCTACCATAATAGGATCATCATTACAGTTGATATCAAAACAGAAACCTGGTGGTGGACTGTATCCATTAAATAGGACCCCTGAAAATAAATCTGCCTTGGACCCTAAAATAAAACGGTATAAAATTGTTTGATACTGAAGTGAAACATATTAAATAATTTTTCTGATAAATGTATAATTTACCACTTTTTTAGAGTCAGAATTCTGATTTAAAGCTTGACAAACTGTGAACATTTGTCTGTAAATAATGGTCTTTTTTGTTTGTTATTTACACAAAATTCCTAGTTAATGGAATATTTACAACTTTTTACCAGCTTGATTTAAAGTTGTTTTTTTGTTTATTTTTTATGTTATTTAGTTGTTGTCTCATCAACATATCCTGCACACATCTCCCTTTTTTCATATAAAAATATAAATATGTCAACAGAAATGCTAAAAAAAATTACTATAAGGTTCTTCATTGCTGAATGTAGTATTTGAATTTCTACGTACAGTCACAAAAAATCACCTATTACACTTTCATGTTCCCCACACAAATAATTAACAAGGAAGGAGATGTTTTACTTCATTGTTTCATTTATTCTCACAACTCTAAAGTTATATATCAAACATTAAAGATGAAATAGAAAGAAAAAAATCCAATGGAGAAAGGTAAATGACAATCTGAACATTAATAAAATGTGGTACATAATGAAAGTTTAAATACTACCTAAATTTTTAGGACTTCCTTTCCACATCATTTCCATGGTTTTTGTTTTCTTTCTCTGATCTATATCTTCATAGTCAGCACGTCCAAAAAATAAACCATCAAAGCCCATCTAAAACCAGAGACAAAAATGTTCAACATGTGTATTTAACAAAAAATGCAACATCATCTAGTGTTTTTGTGAGTAGTTTAGCTAGCTATAAAACCAGGTTCAATCCACCATTTTCTACATAAGAAAATGTCTGTAACAAGTCAGGAATATGACAGATGTTATCCATTCTTTTGACTTGTTGGAGCTTTTGATTCTGCCAATTAATTAGGGACTTTCCGTTTTTAATTTTCCTTGGAGTTCAGTATTTTTGTGACTTTACTTTTTATATAATTATATATTAATAAAAAATAACCAAATGATTGGAAAATGTAAGTGCAGAAAATTATACAAAATTTTAGTCAGACAATTACCTTTTCCCACTCATAAGTGGCTAAAAAGTTCAGAAAATCTCAAATGTTCATAGAAGGGTTTTTGATAAACACATGCATTGGTGATGGACTTTGTAGAAAAATAATATAATTATCTCTTTTGTATGGAAAAAGCATGCGAGAGAAAATATCTGTTTTCCTTAAGTACTATTTTTTGTTTTTAAGTTTCATTTTCAACCATTTCCTATCCTAACATCATTTTAAAATTTCCTGATAAGAAACTAATCGATACAATTTTTATCATTATGTTAAATTGATGAAAGGCTGTTGATAGCAACTTCAAATAGAACAGTACATCTCATGTATGAAAATAAAAGAGCCATCCAATCAAAAAATCTTACAATTTACAGCTGGCAGTATATCACCATATAACAGGTATTGGTATTCAAATGATATTTTATAAAATACATTGTCTCAGATTTGTATGGAATTCGATTTGTGAAGAAATACCTACTTTTCTTACTATTTATTTCTTTCTTTTTACTGTAGATTCGTTTACTTTTATGGATACAAAATTACATTCATCATTAATTAAATATTGCTTTTTTAAGTATATTTGATTTTGTGGTTTTTGCCAGAGATTGAATAAACGCCTATAAAAAATTAAATGAATACTTTGTTGAAAACTTAAATTAGTGGTTTCCCTATACACAAGAAAATTGGTATCCCATGAATAGTTTGAGGAATCGGCAGTAGCTCAAAGGAAGTCATGCTGTATAATTTTTTACCTGTGCAAATAATGAAGCTTGTTCTCTTGAATGTCCAAAAGGATCAATCTGCCATGCAACTCGAGGTCTACCACACTCCCCAAAATTCTGTCGTAAAAATTCAAATCCCAGGGCATGCTGGTCTATAATGGCATTGTAGTGTGTGGTTGCTTCGTCATTCATACACCAGCCTCCTAGTATAAACTCTAATCTACCTGTCAAGTATTGTAAAATTAATGTAATCAATTTTAAGTGTTAAAATAGTATTAGTAGTGTAAGAAGTTAATTTTTTACTGTGAAGAAACAAAATAATTCAATATTTGTTCACATTCATCTGTTCATATAAAAAAAAAAAAAGATGTGGTATGATTGCCAATGAGAAAACTGTCAACAAGAGACCTAAATAACACAATAATTAACAGTTATAGGTCACCGTACAGCCTTCAACAATGAGCAAAGCCCATACCACATAGTCAGCTATAAAAGGCCTCGATATGACAATGTAAAACAATTCAAATGAGAAAACTAATGGCCTTATTTATATAAAAAAATGAACGAAAAACAAATATGTAACACATAAACAAACAACAACAACTTAATTACAGGCTCCTGACTTGGGACAGGCACATACATAAATAATGTGGTGGTGTTAAACATGTTAGCGGGATCCCAACCCTCCCCTAACCTGGGACAGTGGTATAACAGTACAACATAAAAATGAACTATCAAAATCAGTTGAAAAAGGCTTAACTCATCAAATGGACAACCAGATGCTCCGCAGGGCGCAGCTTTATACGACCGCAGAGGTTGAACCCTGAACAGTTGGGGCAAGTATGGACACAACATTCAAGCTGGATTCAGCTCTAAATTTGGACTGTGATTAAATAGTTGACACAGCATAGGTTTCTGACACAGAATGAATGTGGTCTAATGAACTTAAAAAAAATTTTTTGCCTTTGAGCAATTCACTATGCTGTTGAATATTAATCCTCTCAAAAAAATGTTTGAAGAAATTTTCTTTTTATTTATGAAATCTGAAATGAAAAAAAATTGACCCCCCAATTTTTTTTTCACATCCCCCTTTCCCTTACTTCAAAACTGATCTCAATTCAAATTTCTAATGAAGTTTGCAACAATAACTACTCATTTAAATACATCATAAAATATTAAAATGTAAAAAAAGTGCTTGCTATCACTGAATGGTAAAGATTGTTTTAATCTATCAGTTGGTAGTAAAAGTGAATATACATTGTATATTGTATAAAACAATGATTTAAGTTGATTCAACTACTATTCTGGACAAAGAAAGATAACTCCAATTGAAATCCAATTGGAATTTCTTGCTGTGCAATTAGATATTTCTTGCTATTGTGCAATACTGTGCAATTGAAAATATTTGCTATTGCACAATCCTGTGCAATTGAAGATTTCTTGCTATTGCACAATACTGTGCAATTGAAGATTTCTTGCTATTGCTGAATACTGTGCAATTGAAAATTTCTTGCTATTGCACAATACTTAATATAATAATTTTGGATCCTGATTTGGACCAACTTGAAAACTGGGCCCATAATCAAAAATCTTAGTACATGTTTAGATTCAGCATATCAAAGAGGCCCAAGAATTCAATTTTTGTTAAAATCATACTTAGTTTAATTTTGGACCCTTTGGACTTTAATGTAGACCAATTTTAAAACAGGACCAAAAATTAAGAATCTACATACACAGTTAGATTTGGCATATCAAAGAACCCCAATTATTCAATTTTTTATGAAATCAAACAAAGTTTAATTTTGGACCCCGATTTGGACCAACTTGAAAACTGGGCCAATAATAAAAAATCTAAGTACATTTTTAGATTCAGCATATCAAAGAACCCCAAGGATTCAATTTTTGTTAAAATCAAACTAAGTTTAATTGTGGACCCTGTGGACCTTAATGTAGACCAATTTGAAAACGGGACCAAAAATTAAGAATCTACATACACAGTTAGATTTGGCATATCAAAGAACCCCAATTATTCAATTTTTGATGAAATCAAACAAAGTTTAATTTTGGACCCTTTGGGCCCTTTATTCCTAAACTGTTGGGACCAAAACTCCCAAAATCAATACCAACCTTCCTTTTATGGTCATAAACCTTGTGTTTAAATTTCATAGATTTCTATTTACCTATACTTAAGTTATGGTGCGAAAACCAAGAAAAATGCTTATTTGGGTCCCTTTTTGGCCCCTAATTCCTAAACTGTTGGGACCTAAACTCCCAAAATCAATACCAACCTTCCTTTTGTGGTCATAAACCTTGTGTTTAAATTTCATTGATTTCTATTTACTTAAACTAAAGTTATTTTGCGAAAACCAAGAATAATGCTTATTTGGGCCCTTTTTTTGCCCCTAATTCCTAAACTGTTGAAACCAAAACTCCCAAAATCAATACCAACCTTTCTTTTGTGGTCATAAACCTTGTGTCAAAATTTCATAGATTTCTATTAACTTAAACTAAAGTTATAGTGCGAAAACCAAGAAAATGCTTATTTGGGCCCTTTTTGGCCCCTAATTCCTAAAATGTTGGGACCAAAACTCTCAAAATCAATCCCAACCTTCCTTTTGTGGTCATAAACCTTGTGTTAAAATTTCATAGATTTCTATTCACTTTTACTCAAGTTAGAGTGCGAAAACTAAAAGTATTCGGACGACGACGACGACGCCAACGTGATAGCAATATACAACGAAAATTTTTTCAAATTTTGCGGTCGTATAAAAATTCAACTGGACGTCGCCGGGTACTTGTACATCCCGACAACAAAAAGACACTAGAAACAGATCTGAGAGTACTCACATCTATCTGACAGCTAGTTCAAAGCCACTAACAACTAATAAAAAAATCATGCATCTAAAACCAAATTATCAATCCGTACACATCCAACATCCAATGGATTTAGTGTAAAGACGTCATAAACAGTCAGAGAAAAACATGACCTTGTGCAATTCCAAGTAACAGGTATCGACAGATTGTAGATCCATGAATGTGTATATGTATATAACATACTAGTAATATTTAGTTTGCTTTTAATTTACTGATAACAAAATCAATATTTATACCAATAAATACAATATTCAATGATCTTACAACAGTGTTGAATTGGTAACCTTTTAGAATAAGTTTATTTAAAGGAGCGACAAGTTTACAAGGATCATTTCTAAATTTCTGGGCACGGTGAACAACATTTCCGTAAAATGAGGATGTGCTATCCTGTTTGAAATAAGTTTTCTACAGGTACAAACCAAACTTCAAAACCAAATCTTTATAAGATCTATGGAAAAATTTAGTAAAGGTTTAAGTAATTTATGGTAACAATATCCCTGGTTTCATAAGTTACCAGTAATAAATAGATTGTGTTTGTTAAAATCAAAAACTTCACAACAGACATGAGCTATTAAATATAAACACCGTAAGATGGAGCCAAAGGAACCTCACCATCTAAAATAGGAAAATTAACATTAGGGCAAGAAAAATCGTCCCTTATGTCGTAAATTTTAGTGTGGAGTTTCCTGTTTAAAGCCAAAATGTTTAAATCCAGGAAAGGACAGTTATTACCGTATCAATTTGATTTATTTAAAGTAAGTTCCTTGGGGTAAATTTCAGCAGTATATTGAGAAAATTCTTGATTATTTAACGAAAAAATATCATCAAGATAACGGTAAGTGTTGTTGAATTTATCAATTAAATGCAAATTCGTTGGGTCTTTACTGAGTTTAGTCATAAACTGTGATTTGTAACAGTACAAAAACAAGTCTGCTATTTAAGGTCACAATTAGTGCCCATGGGTATACCTACATCCTGTCGATAAACTTTTTTGCTGAAACGTACATAAATATTATCAAGGAGAAAATTGACAGCTTCAATCATCTCATCACAGTAAGTATATCTAGCATATTTACCTAATCTAGCATAATGTACACTCTTACCATTCTGGTTTCATATATCAGCTTAAAAAATATATGTGGTGAATATCTAGAATTTCCCCTGTTAATAAACAAGTAGGTATTTGAGAGTATCATGTCAAGGCCACGATCTAAGAGTAGGATCAAAGGAAAACTGTACAAGTTGCTGATTAAAATTATTATACTGCAACTAGTTGTGTATATTTCCTAAATATAGTAACATAGCTATATTTTGTATAATGTCAATTTCATCATGGAACACTTTTTCCACAGTCTTGGGTTCATTAAGGGATGAAATAAGTGAAATTTGTGTTACAATTTAAATAGTTATGAATTTATTTATTTAAGTTGCAGTATAAAAACAATATTAGGTCAATGTCAGAAAAATATCAACTTTTTGTACTCAACGCAAAAATGGGGAAGGGCTCGGTAGAACCTCGTCCTTCCCCATTTCTCAGCCTCATACAAAAAAGTTGATATTTTTCTGACATTGATCTAATATTGTATATTTATGGGTTTGTGGTTTTGGAATGAAGATTTTTCTAAACAAACAAAAAACAACAATGTACACATGTCATATAACTAATAGCTCATTAAGTACAAATGTACAATAATTCCTTGAATTCAAGATTTTAATCAGTTTATCAACAAACCTGAGTTTACAAGTCCTTTAACTGCATGTCTCATAATATCATTTTGTTCATTCAACCATCGGGCAAAGAATGCTATTTCTACATATATAAATCTCTTTGATGGATCTTGTAATAGTTCCTGAACAACAGAATCAAGAATGTATTGCACTCCAGCTCTCTGGATGTTATTTTTTTCTGTAAAAATAAAATTTATGAGATTTCATTTCTGATTATAAATACACATGCATTAACTATAATTTTTAAATACCCTCTGCTCATTACTTAAATGGTTCATGATTTATGTGTAATCTCAACTTTCAACAATTTACATATGTAGTATGTTTTTTCCTTAACATTGTCATGATTGTCTGCATGGAACTTTCAAATTCTGTCAAAATTTCTCAAAATGTTAAGGTCAATTCTTGTTCAATGAAAAGACTGATAATTTCATTTGGCTATATATACAATCAATTTGGAGACAAAATAACAATCTAACAATGTTTCCAAACAGAAAACGTATCTCATAAATAAGAAAAACCTGATACATGTACATAGAAATGTCACTATTTCCACCAACTTAAACAAAACGTTTTTGCACTTATTCTAAATAAATTATTCAGAATATGAGTTTGTTTAATCAATTGCATATACCGGCCTTAGGCTGATAATTTCATTCAGAGTTGAAAAGGCAACAAACCAAAATAAGACCCCTGAAAAATACTTGGTTTTGTAGGGTCTCCCTTCCTACCATACAATCTATACCTAAAATTGACAACCCTAGGTTTTTTTATAGCAATTTTATTAGTGATTCAAAACAGAATTGTAGATGTTCCCCATAAATGGCATAATCTCATGAGGGAAAAATTGAGCAAATATACAAAAAGGTCCTACCTGCTTCCCTGATTGCAAAGGGGGAAACCCTAACCCATTCTATTGTGTTCTAATGCCCCATTTTTTTGTTTATAGTTGTAGAAATGTTTCAGTCCCATAATTACATGAATTAAAACAGATTTGGTTGTACATAAACAAAAATGTTGGAATATTGGTCTTCGGTCACTAGTAGTTGAAAAAGATTTTGGTGCAAACAGAATGACCCATCAGTGTCTGTTTACATGTGATTGTATTTCCTGATCATTTAAATTGTATATCTGCAAATGTATACCACCAACCTCCATAAAAATACTGGTCAACTGTCTTCAGCCATCCAACATCATCATGTGTGTGAGGTACTAAATGAACATTGAGCATTCCATCTTTTCCTTTAGGACAGCTCTACAAAGGAAAACAATTAAAATATCGTACTAAACGTAAACAAAACTTAATTTGATTTTGCAGTGTACTTTTTTACTATCCTACAGAAGATGCCAATTATATAACAATGTATAAACAAAGTTGGGAAAGGGCCGCCTTAGGGGTTTGAAAACTTCCTCAAGGTTAAAGTTAAAAGTATTGATTGACATTGGCCGATAGAGGTAACAACAGAAATGATAGATAAGTGACAATAATTGGTGATTTAAACTGTGAGCCAGAGTGGAGGGAAGAAAAAAATCCATTGAAAAATCTAGGTAACCTTTTAGTTTTCCAAAAAAGTTATGCATTTGTATGATGTACAGTTTCACTGAATTAGTACAAATTTTTGTTCAGGGGCTAGTTGAAGCACACCTCTAGCTACACGATTTCTTGCTGTGTTTAAGACCCATTGGTGGCCTTAAACTGCTTTCTGCACTTTGGTTTGGTTTACCCATTGTTTTCTCTTTGACACGTTCCCCATTTCCATTCTCAATTTTATTTGAATTTTATTTATCAATGCCTTATACATGTTATAAGTTTTCCCGATCCACATGTTTGTCTGTACTCAAAAGTAAATTTTAGGTTGAAAAGTAGCCATTTCAACCAAAGAGTCTGCATGAACTTTAAGATAAGTAAGGGATTCTGAGGTTGATTGCCAATTTTCGTGTTTAACAGAAACCAAGGCTTCAGCTGATGATGTTGTTTATGTGATCTCTCCAATCTTGAAGATTACAATGAATGGCGCATCCAAGATACTTAGTCAAAGTTTCATGCTCCAGAGTTTGGCCATGAAGCTTAGGCCAAACAAAAAAGTATGCATGTTTACTGTACCCCCTACCCTCAAGTTTATTTTAGACCTTTTTTGATTAAGCACGGTTAAATTCACAACATTGCTACTATATTGACCCAATAAAAAAAATATAAATAAACAAGAATGTGTCCAAAGTACAAAGATGCCCCACTCGCACTATCATTTTCCATGTTCAATTGAAAATTAGGTAAAAAATCTAATATGGCATTAAAATTAGAAAGATCACAGCATAGGGAACATGTGTACTGTCTAAGTTTAAAGTTGATTGGACTTCAACTTCCTCAAAAACTTCGTTGACAAAAAAATTTAAACTGAAACTCGCACTTTCATTTTCTATATGTTCAGCATGTTCAGTGGACTGTGAAGTTGAGATCAAAATTCTTATTTGGCTCTAAAATTAGAAAGATTATATCATAAGGAACATGTGAACTAAGTTTCAAGTAGATTGGACTTCAGCTTTATAAAAAACTACCTTGACCAAAAACTTTAACCTTTAGCGGGACAGACGGATGAACAGAAGGACACACTGACGGACCAACGGACGCACAGACCAGAAAACATAATGCCCCTCTACTATGGTAGGTGGGGCATAAAAAACATAATGCCCCTCTACTATCGTAAGTGGGACATAAATAATGTCCTTTCTGACTACCCTTTACAGCATGTAACAACAAACACAGATATTTTTTGGTTGGCCTTGCAGTCCATAAATATTTTCAGCATTTGATTGGTTTTTTTTTGGTGATTCAAGAAGAATGCACCAAATTTTTTAACTCAATTACTTACAGAATAGCCACATTTTGAAGCACCAGAACAAGACGATAGGACTGTCACGCAAATTATAAAAAACAAGATGTGTGCGTAACAAGGAAACATTTTCGACCGGCTACCGACTAGTCTGTTTGTTTACATATGTGACCGAGAGGTTCCGAAGATTAGTAACAGGTTCTTTCGCCCTTAGTGTCCGTTCGCACTAATACTTTTTATTTTGATGAATATTTGCATTGAGATGGCTGTTTGATCTTTAAAACCCCAAAAAATAAACATATGTATATTGTGCTGCACATTACGTTTACACAACAACAAAAAAAATCCACGTTTGCGCGGCTAAATAAATTGCTGTTAAAAAGTCACTACGTTTGAGCGGATTTATTAAAAAAAAAAAAAAAAAAAATGCATATATAATAAATCAAATTATTTTTATGTGCCAAAAAAATTGCATAAGTCGCGAAAATTCACATAAGCAAAACTTTCATAATTTAGGGCTTTGATAAGAAAAAAAGTTATATATAGTTTACGTTCTGGTTTTGTGCTCTTGATTTTTAGTAAAAACCGGTAGATATACCATACGAGTATATTGAACAATGCAGATACATTGTATGAACTGATAAAAAATATACTATTCAGACGCATTTTTCAGATGAACAAAGTTTTGTCTTTTTGCATGGAATGTCGATTTTCAATTTTATAATAACTTCAATGAGACAAGCTCATCTAGATAGATAGTTGAGATAGATCTACACGAAATGTATTTATATTATATTTCAATGTTTTAAACATACGAATATGTGTCAATAAACATGTATATATGTTCCAGACCATATGAGTATTTGGACCGTACGCGCGTACGGTCCGGACCGTATACGTATACTCGTACGGTCGGACCGTATAAGTCATACGCGTACGGTCCAGCTGACCAGACATATTTTGAGATCATATGGGTTAAAAACAAATATTTATCAAAATCTTTATTTTTAGTTATACAAATTGTTATTATTACAAATAGATGGATGAAGTGAATAAGCGAACAATTGACATTAAATATTTGTTTAATTGTATATCTGAATCCTATTTTGTTACTCTGGCCCAAGGTGACACTAGTCTTGATACCACAAGGAACGTCATATTTTTTTTTTACATTAACATGTTTGGTTCATGCATGTTCCTTTGCATATGCATTTTTTTTGTAAAGTTCCTAAATATTCTATGACAATTGTCCTCCCACATTATGTTTACTTCCGATAACTTCAATTTCAATGAGCATACTGGGCTGCAATTAATGAATTACTTACATGCTAAATACAGGAGATTAACAGATTAAATAAGCGTGTTTTTTTTTTAAATAGTTAAAATATTAAGTTTTTATTTCAATTACTATTGAACTTTTTATATTAATTTGAGATATAAGTTATGTTGATCTGTTATATACATTTGTATCTAATGAACTTGACCAACTTCTTAATATTAGTCAGACCGTATCCGTACGGTCCGACCGTATACGTATTTTGAAAAAGTACGCATACGGTCCAGACCGTACGCGTACGGTCCAAATACTCATACGGTCTGGAACATATACATAAATTCATGCTTGCATCACAGCTGAAGATTGACCAATTAGATAATTAGATTGTGTTTATCTATTTGAATATTGGAGTTGAAGCGGTGGTAAACGAAGAACCAAGATGGGAGATATAAGATGCCAACATATGATGGTGCAGAAACAACTCTTGAAACTGTGGAATGTGAGAAAGATGTAGGTGTAAACATAGACTCTAAGCTTAAATTTGACAAGCATATACAAACACAGGTTAACAAAGCCAACCAACTAGTAGGACTAATCCGAAGGTCATTTAAGTATTTAGACTACAAGAGTTTCTGCTTACTATTCAAAGCACCAGCTAGACCCCATCTAGAGTATGCCAGCAGCGTTTGGAGTCCGTATAAGAAAAAGGATATTGAATCAGTCGAAAACGTACAAAGACGGGCTACAAAAATGCTTCCAAACTTGAAAGATCTATCATATGAAGACAGATTAAAACTCTTGAAATTACCAACACTTAGATATCGTAGACTACGAGGAGACATGATCGAGACGTACACGATTCTCGATCACATCTATGACGAAAGAGCATCAAGTGGTATTTTCACATTAAGTAGTGGGTCAACAACAAGAGGACATTCATTGAAGTTAGTCAAGAACAGGAGCAGGCTGGATGTTAGAAAGTATTATTTTACCACCAGAGTAGTGGAAGTCTGGAACAGTTTTCCAGAGACAATTGTAACTGCCAAAAACGTTAAAACATTCGAACGAAGACTAGATAAATATTGGAAAGAACATCCTATGATTTATGACTACACAGTAGATTACAACTTTATGATTGGAGGTAGCACAGTAATCAACAGTGATAGTGACCGTGAAATAGAGCCAAATATAGAGGAGCAAGCAGATCTCCTGCGTTTGGAAACACTTAGGTAGACTTAGGTAGGTAGGTAAATCCTCGGGTTTTACCATATATAGGTACACAAACTTAAAACTCAATTTAATTTTTGTTGAATCATTAAAATTAAATTTGAGATCGTTTTTTCAAATCTTATGTCTCTGATATCAATATAAAAAAAAACTGCCTCTAGAGGCTTATCATGTACTGTCTATATACATGTTTGAAACTGATATTATATACATAAATTTCAAAATCGTATATCTGAGGCTAACATCTTCTAGATACATATATCAGTTGTATCAGTCTAATTACTTAGACTACGGTTGTTCATGTGTTTTTAAAAGTAATGTAAACATTTTAAGATGTAAAATGTTTAAGGTTTTGGAATTTGTCTTCTAGATGTTCGGAATCCTTGGGTTTTTTTTATACCGATAGAAGGTAAAATATTTAGCTCCATAACACCCATTTTTTTTTACATAAAAGACTTAATAGCTCATAAAAGGTCAATTTCCAAAATTAAAGCAGATTCCTGACTTTTTTCCTGTTGATTCAGGGACTTTCTATACTAATAGAATAGTATAGAAAGTCCCTGGTTAATTTGAGACCCAAATAATATCAATGCAAATATAAGGTAAAAGTCCGAGTCAGTCTTTTCCCGCCATATTTTAAAAATCAAATATCTCGAAACCTATCAATATTTTTTAGCTTATTGTGTTTCGTACCTAATGCTCTTCCGACTAAAAGTATCAATTTTAAATTCTTCATATTTTGAATTTCACCTAAGTACATACTAATTATTGGCTTGATGATGTAAAATGACTAATGTATTTTGCTGTGAATGTAAAATTTGGCCTGAAGTTCTTCTGTTAATGTATCTAATTTGTAGGTGCATGATCGAAAACAATTTGTCTCTGACGTTACAGAAGTAGAAACAAATGCTTCTTTTGGTTAAAGGGGATTGAAAATTTGAGTAATTTAGAAAATGTTTTGAGTTATGACAAACAAGAACACGTTTAGATAATTGATTTAATGTTAAAGTTAGAAAGAAATGCATCGTTTTCACTAACTGAACAAACGACGAACGATACAAACTGTAGACGCATTTGACAATTGTGATGTAAATTATACTAACCCTGCTATGTACCAGACCGACATTTTGATCCGTACATTTAACCTGCCAGTCAACAAGGTAACAGAGCTGTGCAACCTACCCGAACACATTATTCTGACCAATCTTTACTCTTACTGTTTACTTGGTTCAGAAACAGAAATACCAATTTCCATGCACCCGATCGACCGGGATGTGGACCCACGACCTCCCGATCTCTACCATGCTAGCACAAGACGAAAGAGGTTCTTAAGGTGAAGAGCTAATTTATAATACGATAGTTTTCAAAAGAAAAAGAACGACTTTATACGTCTTTCATGAATGGGAGCGAAATTACATCATTTAGAGGGAACCTGAACGAGGTACGCGGTTAGGTGATATCTGACGCTATACAAAACTTTTTGGCAAAAAAAACCCACAGCATTACAGTATCCTGATCTCATTTCTCTGGCACAAATTCTTATTTTGTGATGCACCTTTATTTAACCATCTTCAAATTCAACCCATTTTTTTTATTTGTCGCTTCTGCAACTGATATTGTGCATTCGATGCGGGTTCAGGCATGGGAGAACCCGGCACGCCCTCTCAAAACAGGAAATGTAATTCATAGGTAAAATTACTGTCAACATTTTGTCAAAGCATGATCCTGTAAGTCCCAATTGTCAATTGTGTCACCTCAACAGAAAATATAGAGCCGCGCCTGGTAATGATAACTTTTGGCCAAGTTCGAATGGAAGTTTAAAGTAGATTAGAAGCGATCATAAGACTGTTTGAGGAAAAGCGGTGGTTGGAAACATATTCAAATAGATTCAGACGGCATTTATTTCTGCTGAAGTTGATACACTGCAAAACTTATAAAATGTGTCTTTCTGAATCTTGTTTTAGTCTAAAAAAAAAAGTACTGTATGCATCAGCATTGACGATGTTGCTAAAACTATCTATGGGGTAAAATTAGTACTGCAGTATTTGTCTAATCACATTTAAATGCCAAAGCAGTGAGAGCACAATTCATTTTGCAAAGAATATCAGCATTGGAAGGCCGAACTTCTTTCATTTGCAATTCTCCAAAAAATATATAACCCACTATGGAGTAATAACAATTTATTTTCGCAGTTTTCCCAGAATTTAGTGTTGATAGGAATTAATCGTTTGTTAAATCAAGTCATAACTTAAATAAATAGTTAAAACGTAAAACTTTTTATCTAAGA
>CM034356.1:50921806-51102154 GCA_019925275.1 Mytilus edulis | reverse complement strand
AATTGGGAAGATTAAGACGTTATAACCTGAAGATGACTTCAAACAACGAAATATTTCATTCGTTTTGCACCTATATGTTAAGATAAAAAAATTAACGACGTTTTTGTCTACAATTGTCTATGCTGTTACTGTAACCATAGCAACCGTAGTAACAGGATAGACATAACAGGATAGACAAATTTCTTCGTTTTTGATTGCTGTTGTGAAATAACTACTCCCTTTGGAGAAGTGATTATGTTTTTCTATTGTGAATTTGGTTTCCAACACGTTATTGCACTTTTTACAAATATACTGTTGGTGTATTTAATCAAAATTGGTGGTAACAGCATAGACATAAAAAAAAGTACGCTATATTTTTTTCACTAAATGTCTTGAAATTTTTTTTCTCTACACTGTCGTTCAAGAAACGAGGCGTTTTAAATGTAAAGATTACTTTGCACTTTTGAAATCAACACTGACTGATTCAATATTCATAGGGAGATTAATTTCACGGCTGATTTAACACTGGTATTAAAGAGATAATAGTAACTGCAATTACGATTATCCCAATATGGCGACGGTAGATATAGGTAAAATCTTTACACTCATTTTTCTTAAATGTAGCATGCTTTTGTCAATAGTTACTCAGCTGCAAGGTTTATCTATACCAGTACATCATATTTGAATCGTAAAGGTGCACTGGATTAGTCTAAGCGCTTTGAAAATTGCCGTCGAAAAATTCGGGATGATAATCGTAACTCGGAAAAAAAGATAATCGTAATTATGGTATTTAAAAATGGAAAGATAATCGTAACTGGAAAGTGTTTTATTGATATTGACACTTAAAACATATATCTAATAGCATATAATGAAGTTATGTCGATGAATTATTTACGAAACATTCCAACATCTTATGACATTTCTTTTTATGCATATATTATTAACAGTTCTTAGGAAAACAGCTACATATGTGTATTAATTTATGTTTTTTGATTGAGTTAAGTCTGCCAATTGATATTTTAACGTGTGTTTTTCTATGTTGTGATGTTATGCTATTGTTTTTTTACACTAGTAATTTTGGGGCCCTTTATAGCTTGTTGTTCGGTGTGAGCCAAGGCTCCGTGTTGAAGGCCGTACATTGACCTATAATGGTTTACCTTTTTATAAATTGTTATTTGGATAGAGAGTTGCATGTCTCATTGGCACTCACACCACATCTTCCTATATCTACATACTAGTATATCATAAAATTTAGTTTTTTTTAATAAATAATGCCGTTAGTTTTCTCGTCTAAAGTGTTTTACATTGTCATTTCGGAGCCTTTTATAGCTGTCTATGCCGTATGGTCTTTGCTCATTGTTGAAGGCCATACGGTGACCTATTTTTGTTAATATCTGAGTCATGTTGGTCTCTTGTGGAAAGTTGTCTCGTT
This sequence comes from Mytilus edulis, assembly GCA_019925275.1. Lineage (NCBI taxonomy): Eukaryota > Metazoa > Mollusca > Bivalvia > Mytilida > Mytilidae > Mytilus > Mytilus edulis. The sequence continues at coordinate 51,100,743 of CM034356.1, read as the reverse complement.
GTTAATCATACCATATTTTTTTTGCATTTTAACTACTTCATGACTGTCACTGAAATTTCGATATCTCAGAAAATAACTATAAACAACACAAATTTAATTTTGAATTATAACAATATGACATCCTTTAAACAGTTAATGCTATATAAGAATAGAGAAAGGTTGGGATTTTTTGTGTATTATGAAATTAAGTAACGTGGAGTTCTTTGACAAACATGGATTTGTGTTCTCTTATAGTTTGGCCAAAAGCCCGAAAATGAAGAATTGAAGTTGATGTGGCTTTAAATTGTCTTACAAGGAATACTTATTCAAAGAATGACTGCAAAGTGGAGAATAAAATAACGCATATTCCGCAATATTAGAAACAAACTAATTCAAAAATTCATAAATACTCGGTATATGAAAAGTATGATGCATACATATGCATGGAAGATATTGTAGAGACAAATATTGAAGGTACTAAACAAGGAACATTTTTGTATTTGCATACTTGCAATACAATAAGTTATTTTCTATTAAATGAAAACAAAAATTAGCCTAACCTAATTGTCATGTATTTTTCTGAAGCACAAAATATTTGTTGTAAAATCTATAAAAATCTTTGTAATTAAACAAGTTCCGACTGTGATGATGTACATGTTATGCCTTCTGATGTAATTTATCAATATACATATTTGTGTGTGTTTTTTTCAGTCCGTCAAGTGCTTCGTATTAAGACTATAGGTAAGGCTAAAAAAAACAAAAAAACAAAAGTAACTATAAACAAAAGTAACAATAAACAAAAGTAACAATAAACAATAGTAACAATAAACTGTAACTATTTTAGATCCTTTACCATACACACTGTTTAAAGAAACGTCCTAAAATACATGGGTATTTGATCAAAACATTTGAAGTAAATTTTTAAAATCATATATTATATCAGTATAAAATAGAAAAAAGGGAATCAAAGGGGAAAAAATGGACGGCTATATTTATTGAATTATAAGGAAAAGGGAAATATGAACACTCATATCTACCGATAAAGGTATCAACTGTTAAATCCGATAATGCAGTTATAAAGTTATTGACGGAAACTTTTGTTCATTTCGCGCAGAATTTTAATATAAACGTGATATTGGAGGCAAAACATATATATGACATATGAAAATGTGGTATACGTGACTTTCATTTTGAGCAATGAATTGAAAGGATTGCACTTTTGGGATATGGGATATAGCTAATCTCCCCTCCCCCTCCCCCCTAAAAAAAACAAAACAAAAACGGACTTAAACGCGCACACAACATTGAAACTTTGAAAAAAATCAAAATATCTACTTACCACAATAGCTGTCTCGACAGCTGCTTCATTTTCCGTATCTTTAACAGGTACATGTATATATCAAAAGGTTCACCAGCTAATAGAAATTTATTATAGGATATGCATGTCACTTGATGATCGCTGTATAACATCTCTTATATTATGTGATACCTCGAAAGCTTTTGATAGGGTATGGCATAGTGGCCTCTTGATAAAACTAAAAGCGTATGGTATTGATGGAAATCTGTATAAATGGTTTGAAAGTTATATTTCAAATAGAAAACAAAGCGATTTCGTTTCAAATGCCTATTCGCCTTTTGATAATACTAATGCAGGAGTTCCGCAAGGCTCTGTATTAGGTCCCCTACTATTTCTTATTTTGTAAATGACATAGCTGATAATTTGACAAGTCTAACTCGATTGTTTGCTGATGATACATCTCTTTCTTATTCCAGCAATAACCCTTACACTATAGAGGATGTCTTAAACAGCGATTTAGAACAAATTTCAGTATGGTCTAAAGATTGGCTTATTAACTTTAACCCTAATAAGACAAAGGCTATGATATTCTCCTGCCATACTTCCCCAGATGATATTGAAATAGAATTTCAAAACCAATTAGTAGAATTTGTCTCCTGTCATAAACACTTAGGGATTACTTTTGATTCCAATGACAAATTCCATACACATATAGAAAATATTTTAAAGTGTGCAAGCACGAAATTAAATGTTCTTAAAAAATTGAAATATGTATTGAATAGAAATTATCTTGCTCGTATATATTTAACTTTTATAACACCCGTTATGGAATATGCATGTGAGTTATGGGATGGTTGTACTCAACAAGAAGCCGACAATTTAGAACATGTTCAGTTAGAAGCAGGGAGGTTAGTAACTGGGTTGCCCGTGTTTGCTAGTCGGGAAGCTATATATTTTGAAACTGGCTGGCAATTGCTTGTGAACAGAAGAAAATCCAGAATGCTCAATATGTTCTATTCTATACATAATGAGACTGCCCCTGATTATCTCTGTGATTTAATGCCCCCGCTTGTTGGTCAAGTATCTAACTACGATTTGCGAAACAGTAATAATTATGTAGTACCCGGTTATAGACTAGACATAACTAGAAAATCCTTTTTCCCATCCACTACTTTGAATGGAATAGCCTTCCCCCCGACATACGTACGTCCAAAACATAAATATTTTTAAACGAAAGATGAAGTCCAAATTGATACAGCCACCTTCCTATTTTAGTTGTGGGGATAGAAAATTAATATCATTCATACACGTTTGAGAAATATGTGCAGTTCTTTAAATTCAGATTTACATCGTGTTAATATTAAACCCAGTCCCGCATGCAGCTGTGGCCACCCTGTTGAGGATAGTATACACTATTTTTTACAGTGCGCTCTTCACAACGAAGCCAGAGAAATACTGTTTTCAAAATTAGAAAGTTATGCTATATCCATTGAGCTTCTTTTAGCTGGTGACGGTGACCTTTCTTTTCAGCAAAACAAAGACATTTTGAGTCCGTACAATCTTATATCAGAATAACACAAAGATTTAAAGCAGTCAATTAACATTCTAAATTTCTACTTTACAACCTTTCACTTCAGTCTAGTTGTTTCATTATTATTCCTTATTATATTGTATTTTTTTTTCTTTTTTCTTTTTATTTCTAATTTTTGTTTGAAGTATGTATTACATGCATTACTACTATGTTGTGTTTTTTTTCGCCATTATCTAATGTACTTTGTGTTTATATTTATGAGGGGGGATAGGACCTTTATCGGGACTCCGGGATCGGGTGTTGTTAAGCTCGGGATTTCGGGATTGACCCTTTCGGGATCCGGGAATAGTTTTTTTTCGGATTTCGGGACATCGGGATTTACTTTATTTAAATTCGGGACCTCGGGAATTCGTTTTTTTAAGTTCGGGATTTCGGGATCAGGACACCTCTTATCCCCCCTCATTTATATTGGGAGAGGACGTCTCTAATGTTGTTATAACTTGTGTCCAATCCCTTTTGATACTTTTGCAAGTAAAATATGTTTAAACTAAAAGGTTATGCATATTGTTGTCAGTTATAAATAGATATACAAGTTGAAATGATAGGACTTTTTTTTACTGGGAACTCACTTTAGTCCCATGACTGTATTTACAGATCTAACATTGTTGGGTTGATGTTTAGACGAGTTGTATATATATATATATATATAGGTAAATTTGTCCTAGATATTAACCTGTAAGTTTCTTCATTTATTTTTATATGCGTTTATGTCATCGTTAAACTTGACATTTGCATTTCTAACACACAAAATACCATTGAAATGCTGAAAGACACATTTATTATGTTTCGGTTACTATTATCCGATAAAGAAAATTACGATTATCAAAGAAGAAAAATACCATAGAGTTACGATTATCATACCGAATTTTTCAACGGCAATTTTCAAAGCGCTCAGACGATTCCAGTGCACCGTTACGATTCAAATATGATGTAATGGTATAGATAAACCTTGCAGCTGAGTAACTATTGACAAAAGCATGCTACATTTAAGAAAAATGAGTGTAAAGATTTTACCTATATCTACCGTCGCCATATTGGGATAATCGTAATTGCAGTTACTATTATCTCTTTAATACCAGTGTTTAAGAAGCGGTAACAGGAAAGACATGAACCTCCTGTACGCAGATTCAATTTAGTTTGTAGATAATATGTTACATACAGTGATATAGAAGCTACGAATTTTCGTTAGAATAATATTTAACGTTCTTAAAAAGTCCCTTTTGTAGATATCAAGGCGATCAGAAAATCGCAAAAAAATCATTTGAAATGTGTTTTTCTGACACTGTACGCAGACAAATACCCCCAAAATGGGTCTTAAATGCAGTTTAATCTTATCAAAATAGATGTAAGGTGTGTTTATTATTAATGTTCTGAATCACAAATCCGACAAGCTTTCATTTAAACCATTACAATTGAAATTTCCATTAGAAATAAAAAAGTTAGCATGGGTGTACTGAAAATTCGACATTTTTTGAAAACGACCCATATACAACTCGTCTAAACATCAGACAAACAATGTTAGATGTGAGAAAGCAATTGTTTTGTTCTTCCCTCGCCGGGATTCGAACTAATGCTTCTGAGATATCGTGACACCAAATCGCCTGCACTGTATCCGGCCCGCTAATGATGTCAGACCACCAATTAAAAATCCCTATCTGTTCAACCAAATTTTGCAATTTTCACAGCTTTCTAAATATTTTACCTTAAGTTTAACTTCATAGAAACCAGGTATATCCTTAATTGTACATGTATCAGCTTTCTACATGCCAATTTTCACCATATCTTTAAAGCCTTCTAACAAAATAACTGACCTTCAAACATAGGTACTCCAAAACAAAAACCTGGTTTTCTGGAAATCTAAAATTAGTATACTATGGAGCGCATTAAGCCTCAATTTTTAATGCAAACCCATAAGCAAGTAAATTTTGGCTCAAAATGATCTAGATATATTTCTCTTTCACCAAAAGTTTCATTTCTGCAAATTTGTTGGTTAGTTTAAGTAAACAAGGACATCAAAAGCACTATTTTGTGTCAGAGTAGGGCTACTTTTTTATACGTTTTAAATTGGAGGGAGTAATTGGTTGTCTGACACCTAAAATATACATTTCAATAGCAAAAATGACCAGCAAGACGAAATAAGTATTTTTGACGAAATCGTTAGTACTATTAGACATTAAGAGTGATTGCCCCTAACTGATAATTTTGTTTGAAGATAGGAATAAACTAGACACGAGATGTTTGTCTAGTCTACAATGTCACGGTGGGTAAGGTTGTCCTGCGAGAGAACGTTCTGTGCTGCTGATTCGGTCCTGACGGGTGCCGGTGGGTCCTGATTCTGTGCTTGTGGGGTTGTTTACATTGCATCAGAATGGCAATAAAACAACCCGTTTGTTGCTTAATTTTTCTCTGATACGTCATAAGTACCATGCTAAGAATTTTACAACTATTTTTTATTGTAAAAGTCATGCAAGTTCGCCAAATGAAATTGTCCTGTCGATGTGCTGGTGATTAGAAAAACGGTCCTGGTTCTGTGCTCCTATGTCCTGGTTCTGTGTCTTTATATTTTAGTTAAAAATGGCAAATATTCAAGATCATTGATGCTTATCTGTTATTGAATAATTAGCTGTTATCTGTTTTCTTAAAATTGACATTGTTGTGAATCTGTTATCTGTTATTATGAGAAAAAAACCTCTATTTTTTGGTTTTACTGTTTTCTGTTTTCTTATTTAAGATGATTTAAAATGCTATTATCGGTTATCAGTATTTTAAATTAACTGTAATCTTATTTATTGACCTGTTAATGGAACCCCTCTTGTCTCCTTTTAAGAAAAGAAGAAAATATGTTTACTATTTTCGGGATTACGATCCTTTTGCATGATCAAAAAATGGTGTAAAATATACAATACCTAGTATATAAAAAAGATGATGTGGTATGTTTTTCAATGGACAAATTTCTATAAGAAACCAAAGGAAGTACGTGTGAACAACCAAACGTTATCGTACGACCTTCAACAATGACACAAAAAAATCAAAATGTAAAAGGTTTTGCATAGAAATAGAGAGCATAAATATAGAACAAAAGACTTTTTTCTAATAAAATTGAGAATGAAAACGGGGAATGTGTCAGGGACAACCTGATCAAAGAGCGGATAACAGCTGACGGCCGCCAATGGGTCTTCAACACAGCGAAAACAAAATACTCCATCCAGAGGCGGGCGGAAATTGAAAATGAGTGAAAAATGAGTTTACGGGGAAAAAAAGTACTAGACTAAGAGATACACTTTTATTTAAATATTGGTAATATCACAAAACTTTTAAGTTTTGTGTGTCAAACACACCTTCTCTGTAGTAATGACTCGTTACTAAAGTATTTCACTTCACCCATTTATTTCATTTTTGATACTGTTAATTTTTAATATTATTATATTAACATGTAACCTTTATATACATAAAAAAAAAATCAAATCTAAAGCCTATATTAAACCTTTTTTTTTATTCATGCGTTTTCAGAACAAAACAATCAACTCAAACACTCCTTGAAAGTAAATTGCGTACTCGACTGTCTCTTAACGATAAGATAATTGCCCATTTTAAGACCCATCCTCACATAAAAAAAAAAGTTGCAGGAAAAAGGGGGGGGTGTTCAGAGATGCAAATTAAGATCAATCCTACCGAAATCGGTTGCTTTGTTAAATGTGCCTTTATTTTCAAAAATTAAAATATCTCGTAGCTTCATACTACCAAGAGTGGTGGCAAAAGGGGGGGGGGTCCAGTAACAGCAAACCAGTAAATTGATTTGGCCTAAACCAAATAACAAGGAATTGAAAAGTGATAATAACAGATAACAGTAAATGAAAATCAGTGGACCTTGCGATACATGGAGACTCTCTCACAGGGACTCAGTTAGTAGATCTTCTTTGTTATTTAGCAATGTGCAGTTTACTATCCATAGATCCTACGATTTTTCAATATAGGGAAATGGATAGTAAACTGCACATTGCTAGAAAACAAAGAAATATTGATGCCAACGTTAAAAAAAGTTAGTAATGTAATACACATAGACAGGAAGTTTTACGAAATATTTTGATCGGATTGAGATTTTATCTAAGAGAACTTGGTTTATCTATAAGTTGAAAATGCGGCTTTGAACTAGGTTTCAGTAGCTGCGAGTATTCGTTGTTCAATAATTTGTGTCTTTACGTTATTATTGTATGTGATAAATGGTTGTGTTTTTACACCACTATACCAATAAAGGTGGAAAGGAGGAGGGTTTGGTTGGTTGGAGGTGAGGAAGGGGTGTGTGGAGCGCAAACGAACATGTTAATGACTTTTACAGCGGTATTGGCTTTGTTCATTGTTGAAGGCCGTACGGTAACCTATATATAGTTGTTAATGTCTGTGTCATTTTGTCTTTTTTGGAGAGTTGTCTCATTGGCAATCATACCACACCTTCTTTTATTATATGTTTAACCCTGTCGAGAGTGCAAAAAACAAGTGGTTGCGATGGTTGCTTTCTGTCATATTTGTATTTTGTTCAAAATTGTAGTTAAAATCAGGCCGAAGGTATTCATTTTTTAATCGTTTACATTTTTATAGCGAGACTAAGTATTCGTTATGGTTTTTTTTTATCGTTTTTGAAGGTCGAACTTTGAATTGCAGTTTTTCACATCTTGTTCCATTTTAGTTCGTTTTCATCAGTCATGTTTGAAAAGCAAGTCTATGTCGTTTTTTTTATCCAGTCGAAATTTATTGGAGACGGTGCATATACTTAGGAAGAAATTAGAGGTACCAGTAAATAGATCGTCTTACCTCGTATATTTAAGTGAAATAAACCAGTCAAACCTTTATTGTCGTTATAGATCTAAATGTCGCTTAACTTTAAGCACCTTTAAAAACTGTTTTAGTTGGTATATTACGTAGAGAATCATTAATTCATGGGCATTCAATATCTTAAATAAAACTATTCTAATTAGATATATTTTCATCTGATATTGGACGGAAGATGTTGGCCTTTTATGTAATATAAGTTATGATTATTTTGAAAAGTGTTTAACGCTTATTAAACAGCCAAATAGAAGCACAAAAGTAAAAATAGGAGTCACAGATTCAATTGAATACAATATCTGCCTAATTTTATTGATTTTGTAACATTTGTTTCAAATATGACCAACTTTTTTGTATCCCAAATCACCAGCACCGTATTTGGACCCACCAGGACAATGACAGGACCCATCAGCACAGTATCAGGACATGAATAAACTGAGAAAACGCAAAATTTTTATAAATTGCACTGGTTTTTCACAAAACAATTTTGTCGTGTGGATTTGGTATAGAAAGCGGACTCCAGGAGCATTTTTGTTTTATTTTTTTAGTTCTCGATTTTCTGAAAATGAGCATTTTTGTGTTATGCTTACTGAAACAGTTCAGAGGGTCAACTTTTTAATGGTTTGCATATGAACCCATAAAAAACATTATCAAAAAATCGCAACTGTTTCCTCCCATTTTTTATGAGAGAAAACGTCAAAAATCAATTTTCTTTGATTACATTTTTTGAACGATCACCAGCACCCGTCAGAACCGAATCACCAACACAGAACGTTCTCTCGCAGGACAACCTTACCCACCGTGAATATTGGAGAGTGTGACTGTCCTTGAAAATTTTGGATCAGAAGAAGACCTGAGCGACCCGTCTCTTTTGAGCCTTTAGTAAATTATTTAAATCGATCGAAACGTATTTTAAAACGCTCTTGTTGATATTATTTAATGTGTTCATTGAAGCCAATAGTAATTACAATACTTTTAATGACGAAACACGACCTGGACATTTTTTTTAAATTAGTTTCGTAAATTTCAGGACTAAAGAGAAATTCCATTGACAGGTATGTTTTATAATTCATCAAATATGTTTATTTTTATTGTCAATTGAAATTAATATACGTTCGACTTTTTAACCTTGTTGAATACTATTGAATATAATGTTTGTATTCTCTTGATCGATTCTAAATTCACTCACAAATTCTGAAGACAGAAATATTTCTACCCGGCGTACCTTATTTCATGATTTGTAAATAAAAATACAAACCAGTCGCAGAACGTTCTAGAAAATAACTATCATAATTGAATACCACAAAGTGTCTGAATGTCGTGAATGAAACATTATGAATGTGAAGTGACCGTAACATATATACCGGGTGGATTTAATTTTTAAAAGTATTCTGTTGTTGATTTCCTGTGTAGTTGTTTTAAGGTAAGGACTTAAGAACATTTCGGCCATTTAACGTAGTAATTTTAATCCATATTAGAATCTCTATTGATTCATATCAGTTAATGTGCCAAGCATTACCTGGAATCAGTTAAAAATTACCATTTTTTTACTCGATTTGAGACTTTTTAACATATCTTCACAATATCAAGGACGTCCTTGGCAATTGTATGTTCAATAAAGTGTGAACCTGTCTAAACGTACACGTGTAACATGTTAAATACGTTGAATTTGTAAAATCCACGAAATTTAAGGAGTAATGAATGATCACTGATTTGATGAGAATTATAAAATCCCATATCAGTAATATTTCAGAAATTAAAAAAAGATAAATGCATTGTTTTTCGATTTTCAGTTATAATAATTCAACGAGCCAAAACATGTATGCAAATTTTATTATTATTATTTTTATTACCAAAATCTGTGACATAGCCCATTTACTGTAACGTGACCTTAAATACATCTTATTACGCCTAACAACTCGAGCATAACCACAACAGATCAATACTGATCAATGGATTATTAGCACAGGCACGTGTATCATTGAAAAAGGGATATTTTTTTTCTCTCTTTAAAGTGGGATTTTGTGCAAATACTTGAGGATCGAAAGAGTGTAAGTGGCGAGCATTTGAGGTCAATCTTTGACGCAAGTGCAGTTAGTAGTATGTAAAATTAAAATAAAATTGAGAATGGAAGTGAGGAATGTGTCAAAGAGACAACAACCCGACCATAGAAAAAACAACAGCAGAAGGTCACTAACAGGTCTTCAATGTAGCGAGACATTCCCTCACCCGGAGGCGTCCTTCAGCTGGCCCCTAAACACATATATACTAGTTCAGTGATAATGAACGCCATACTAATTTCCGAATTGTTGTATGTATGTATGTAGTATGTATCTGTTTTTTTTGCTCTTTTGTCAGATTGTTTTCTCTTTGACACATTCTCCAATTCAATTCTCCACTTTAGTATGTATACTTACAACATATGTGTTGAACAATCAATAAATTAGGATTAAAGTCAAACTGATATTTAGAAATTTAGCAGACAGATTCTGGAGAGAAAAAAGGGGGGGGCTGGGGGTACCATGCCCTCCATTTTGTGGGGGAAATTTGGTTGATTATACAGGGAATCAATGAAGCAAGACTGGAGCCTAACCCCTTTTACGTCAGTAAGTGGGCCCCTTTATAAAAAGTTCTGGATCCGCCACTGAACATTCAGTATATTAAAGGAGTAGTAAGTAGTCTAGTAAGACCGCTTTTTGGTCCCAAAATATAACTGTTTTACAAAATTGTTAAAATGTAACCTTTTAACTAATAATTGAAAAGTACAATACGTCTGCTACATAAATATGGGCTGTATTTGACAATACAATGCACATATATCGGGTACTAGCATCATTAAGTCATGCTAAATTACTGAAATCTTCACAATTTTAGCATTTGCGTTACATTTTAGACGGTTTCCGTCTTTAATGAAGATGGCTGCATTTGTGTTCATTCTTAATATTTAAATGAAAGTTATATTAGAAGATAATACATAACATGTATAAAGGTTGAGAGTGAACACGGATGCGGCCACTTTTATTTTTGACTAAAACCATCTGAAAAGTGACATATTATGGCATATTTGATAGATTTTTTTATATTTAAGCTTGAATCGGAGCGTTTTTTAATACTTAATAAGTTAATTCTTTCACTCAAACTATTTGAATCAACTGAAATAGACACTTAAGTGTTTAAAAAGTGTCAATAATCTTTCGTCAGATGAACCTGAAATTTGAGGCCAAAATCGACCCTTACCCCACCTACACCATTGAGGACTCACTCCTTTAATAACGCATAGCCGAGAGGTCGATAAAGTCGATTGTCATCCCTAAAAAAACATTGTCAACCTTGGTTTCGCCCCAGTTGACAATGTTTTGTCGGGATAAAAATCTGCTCTATACCCCTCTCAGCTATGTGTTACTAGTATTTATATACATTCTCCTGTATACATTGTTGAAATATCAATGAATTTGAGTCTTTTTGAATATCGGCTAAATAAAATTGAATTCGCAGACGACTTCTTATTTTAAAGCACGCACTTATTCATCATGTAAATAATTATTGTATGTAACCAGTCTCCAATAGAATTGAATACAAATTTCAAGAGCATCAAAAAATTTACAACAATACAAACAATTATTTTTTGCTCTCTTGCAGAAAATACAGTTTAAACTTGTTGTAATAAAGCTAGTATAAAGTATGTCTCAATGCAAGAGGTTATTTTCTGTTTAAATGTAAACAAAGAAAATGTGGTTTAATTTGCAATACCAGAGACCAAAATGACATAGAAGTTGACAGCTTCAAGTCACCGAATGGCCTTCGACAATTCAAACAGAGAACTCCCAGTCTCAGTGACAAATGTACAAAACAAGAATGAAACACACAGTCATACCCTTATTTATACTTCTGAAAATTAACCGAAAATCAAAAAACTTGTAACATTTTAAGTCAAAATATAAAAACAAACGGATAATGTTTACAATGTTTAAAGATATAGTTATTGACGGAACAGGAACTTTTGACCTTCTGAAGCCGTTGACCTTTAAGTTCGTGCAACACCAGTGCCTGGTGTGCCAGTGTTGTACAACTTTTGGTCTAAAGCTAACTTGTTTGCCTTTACATCTTTTCTTCTTCTTCTTCTTCTTCATTGTATTGTCTTTTTATCATCAACTTATCATGAGTTTTTGATAGCCCCTTTCGTATCTTTTCCCAGTTTCTATGCTTATGTACATTTAAAAGCTTTATTTTTTTATTATTATTTTATTTTTTACATAAATAAGGCCGTTAGTTGTATCGTTTGAATTGTTTTACATTGTCATTTTGGAGGCTTTTATAGCTGACTATGCGGTATGGGCTTTGCTCATTGTTGAAGGCCGTACTGTGACCTATAATTGTTAATTTTTGTGTCATTTGGTCCCTTGTGGAGAGGTGTCTCATTGGCAATCATACCATATCTTCTTTTTTTTTACTATGTACCTTAAATGCTTGATATCTTAACTTTTTTTTTTATTTTTTCCAGACACCATGGACAAAGTTACTATAGCTGAATTATTAAGAAAACTGAAGATTTTAATTGGAGGACTTATATTTATAGCTATCACTCTTCTACTGTTAATAATAACAATAGTTCTGAGATTCAATAGGAATATACAAATGTCCGTGGTACCAAAAAAAATCAGTGTACATCCAATTTCAGAGACAACTGTGAACGGTATACCTCTTATAATTCATCAAACGTGGAAATCAAGTAGCGTTCCTGAGAAGTGGAAAGATGCACAAGCTTCTTGGACAGAACAGTCTGTTGAATATCCGTTAACACGTAAATACAACGAATTTGTGTATATGTTATGGACTGATAAAATGTTGGACACTTTTATCAAGGAGCAATATCCATGGTTTTACAACGCATTTCACAGTTATCATTTTCCAATTTCTCGAACAGACGCAGGGAGATATTTTTTATTATACCATTATGGTGGAATTTATTCTGATTTAGATATAGGATGTAATAACCAGTCTATAAGAAAGATATTATCTAGTTTAAGAAGCTATCAAGGAGTCGGGGTCATGGAAGTTAGACCATACGGATTTTCATTGGAAGTGCTCGTTTCGGCAAAAGGACATCCATTCATGAAATCAGTAATATCTGGTTTGATACCAGCTCAAGCAAGATATCCTATTCCATATCTAACAGTATTGCTATCTGCAGGTCCTTTATATTTTACTGCAAAATATGGATTATATAAAAATAAGCATGAAATACATATTGTGAGTCCCGCGTTGTATGAAGGGAAATATTTCAAACATTATCACGGTGGAACCTGGCATAGTTGGGATGGAGAAATAATTTGGTGGTTTTATAACCATGGCCCTTTACTTGTTATACTGATGGTATTAGCTTTAACAATTTTTGGAATTGTAACGTTTAAAAAGAACTACATGTCTATAGTAAAGTCGGGAAATTATCATGTAGCATAAAATGAATTATACCAACTATTGTGTTCACGTTCTTTAATTTAGGAGGCAACTACATTTTCATGTCTTTTCATGTCAAAAGTTAAACCATTTTCAATTTGATATTTCATTAAGTAGATTTATATTTTTTTTGATCGAGCCTCAAAACTTCTGTCGCAGATAGCTCGACATAGGGAATGATGTTAAGATGTATATGTCTGTCTGGAAGGTAATATCTGACTTTGACCTCATTTTCATGGTTATTTGGTCAATGTTGAGTTTTCATGGTTAATAAGTTTGCAAATTGCTTCTTACATACTACAAAAATGTATTTATAAGCTGATTGATTGTTGGTTGCTTTACGCCGCATTAGCACAACAAGGCTATATTGCGGAGAGAGCTAATTCGAATATTTTATTACAATTTATAAGCAATATGTCAATTATATTTTATACAGATTGGTTGTAGGTTGTACATGACTGTCTGGCATGGTTTTGATCTTACCTTGATCTCATTTTCATGGTTCATTGGTCAATGGTTGGTTTTCTTGGTTTAATTCTATTTCTTAGAAGTTATAAGCAATATGATAACTATATGTGGTGTATTGAACGATTGTAAGGTGTACATGTACTTCTTGTTTGATTTAACATTAAGTTTGTCTCATTTTCTTGGATCATGTTAAGTTTATGTGGTACTTGTAGAAAAAACTTTATATTTAGGACTATCAACATATAATCAATGGTTAGTAAAGAAGGCGTGACATTTCAGCGTGTGCACTCTTGTTTTATTTGATGTCGAGTTTATTTATTCTAGTTTTTAATATTTCTTTTACATGTAGCCAGTCTTGAGATAATTTTAACATTGGTTTTAAATGTCATAGTATGCGTATGGTTTCACATACAATTTTGCACATTCTATTTTAAAGATAAGGACTTTTACCTTGAACACAGTCACATAAATATGCGGCGGGTTTTAACTCGATGGATAACCCTTTAAAAAAATACGTGCCGTCTTCTGTTTTCTTTTCCAAGTTATTTGTCCTACTGTTTGTAATTGGACTGTGCACGTCTTTTTTGTGTGTATTTTTTATGTTTACCACATGTAGTCATGTTGTCTTGTATTTTCATTTAGTAATATTGGGATTTAAAGACAATGTTAAGAAATAATTATCAGAACAAGTTAACGATATTCTAATTTCCAGTCTATTTTCTTTCGCGCAACATTATCGAACGACTGCTTCTATTTCTACGCATGCATGATTCGGCTACCCGAGTAACTAAGGGAAAACAATGAAGAAAATTAATACTATTTGAAATATGTATTGGAATGGATATCATCAAGAACACTGTTATCGATTCTGAATGAATGAATGCATGAATGAATGAATCTTTATTGCAAAAGCAAAGACATGCTATGGCAAACATAACAACATATATTACATAATATAAAATGTAAATAGACAGCAGAGAACAATAATATAATACAATGACATATACAGTTAAGAGATATATTAGATCGAATATCATCCATGCTGCTTTTACATAATTACATAATTCTGTCTTGAAGCATTTAAGTGACGGAGCTACCTTTCCATTCTATCAAGTTGTGTCGCTATCACCTAGATTATAACGATTAATTTGTTAAGACATGTAAATTTAAGCTTTTAATATTATCGACCATCGGAACGGAAGATACAAAAAGGATCTGTATGCCAGATCGATATTAAAACAATTGTTTTTGCAATCGTGTACATCATATGATCTATTAATTTGGTTAATATGACAATACAGTTTTAAATTGAATTGAAATTAAATATCTTTTGACTGTGTCGTGGATGATAGCAGGTATAAAAGTGTGTATAAGAGTTATTCCAAACTTTTAACATTTGTATATCTTGTCAAAGTCGCTTGAGGAATGGACCCCTTTTTTCTATTTTTTTTATTTGTGTGTGTGTCTTATTTTTTTTAGTTTATATTCTTTAATATTTTAACAGTTGACTAAAAAATTAATGTGTTCTTGCTATTATTTCAACGTTTTTACAATATCAGTAGTTTTATATATGATACCCCTTTATTCTTATCCCCTTCTATTCTTATTTTCATAAGATTGAAACTAGGACAATATGTATAAAAGTCAAGAGCCTCTAAGTCTTTGTTTGTCTTGGATGTTTTTTAAGTTTTAGATCAGTTTATGATTGGTAGTTTAGTATGACTCCATTTTCACTGAACTACATGTAGTACACATTTTTATTAAGTGACCAGTTAAGGACCACCTCCGGGTGCGGGATTTTCTCACTGCGTTGAAGAGCAATAGATGGCCTTCAGTTGTTATAGATCTGCTCTTTGGTCGGATTTGTGTCTCTGCCATATTCCCCATTTCAATTCTCAATTTTAAAATTACTGTCACTGTGATATATAATAAACAATATTAAGAAAAAGAGGATTCATTCCTTAAACGCCTATAGCTTTGTAGTTTGCTGTTAAAGAATTCCACAATTCGTATAAGAGGGTCGACCTAGATTGGGTTTGTTTTGTTGTTTTTTTTTGGGGGGGGGGGGGGGGGGGGGGGGGTCTCCATTTGTGTATTCTTTATTGCGTTATGCCATTTTACTCTATTATCTTTATTTTGTTTTATTCTCAATTTTGTATTATTTCAGAACCTCATTATTATCTTTTCTCTATTCTTTATTTTTTCTTTTCCATTTTGCTCAATTTTTAAACCCCATCTGTATCCTTTTCTAATCTGTATTAAATAGTGAGTTTTCTGTCTGTTTCTATCATAGAAATATGCATTATTTCTGTCATGTTTAGCAACATATATCATTATTTTGATTATGTAACAGTTTTGAAAATCAATATGAATTTGGTAATTCTTTTTAAACTTCGGTCACACACGAGGTATTATATGGTAAACAAAAACGTTTTAAACTATCTCAATTTTGACCTCAATTTTCAATAGAATTTACACTGCATAATCGGTTATAGTAGTCTCGGACTACAATGCACTAGTGTTCACAATTGATATGCAGATTAAAAATCACCAAGGGTGACATAGTACAGGTACACAGGGTATATATATTATGAGGGTCCATATCACATATAGAAACAAAGAGTTTATACTGTATCGCATATAGAAAAGAAAAGAGTTTATACTGTATCACATATAGAAAAAAAGAATTTATACTGTATCACATATAGAAAAATAGAGTTTATACTGTATCACATATAAATAAACGAGATTATACTGTATAACATATAGAAAAAAGAGTTTAAACTGTATCACATATAAAAAAAAGAGTTTATACTGTATCACATATAGAAAAAAAGAGTTTATACTGTATCACATATAGAAAAAAAGAGTTTATACTGTATCACATATAGAAAAAACGAGATTATACTGTATCACATATAGAAAAAAAAAGAGTTTATACTGTATCACATATAGAAAAAAAAAGAGTTTATACTGTATCACATATAGAAAAAAATAGTTTATACTGTATCACATATAGAAAAAAAGAGTTTATACTGTATCACATATGGAAAAAAAAGAGTTTATACTGTATCACATATAGAAGAAAAAAAGTCTATACTGTATCACATATAGAAAAAACGAGATTAAACTGTATCACATATAGAAAAAAAGAATTTATACTGTATCACATATAGAAAAAAAGAGTTTATACTGTATCACATACAGAAAAAAAGAGTTTATTCTGTATCACATATAGAAAAAAAGAGTTTATTCTGTATCACATATAGAAAAAAAAGAGTTTATACTGTATCACATATAGAAAAAAAGAGTTTATACTGTATCGCATATAGAAAAAAAGAGTTTATTCTGTATCACATATAGAAAAAAAAAGAGTTTATACTGTATCACATATAGAAAAAAAAAGAGTTTATACTGTATCACATATAGAAAAAAAGAGTTTATACTGTATCACATATGGAAAAATAGAGTTTATACTGTATCACATATAGAAAAAAAGAGTTTATACTGTATCACATATAGAAAAAAAAAGAGTTTATACTGTATCGCATATAGAAAAAAAGAGTTTATTCTGTATCACATATAGAAAAAAAAAGAGTTTATACTGTATCGCATATAGAAAAAAAGAGTTTATTCTGTATCACATATAGAAAAAAAAAGAGTTTATACTGTATCACATATAGAAAAAAAAAGAGTTTATACTGTATCACATATAGAAAAAAAAGAGTTTATACTGTATCACATATAGAAAAAAAGAGTTTATACTGTATCACATATGGAAAAATAGAGTTTATACTGTATCACATATAGAAAAAAAAAGAGTTTATACTGTATCACATATAGAAAAAAAGAGTTTATACTGTATCGCATATAGAAAAAAAAGAGTTTATTCTGTATCACATATAGAAAAAAAAGAGTTTATTCTGTATCACATATAGAAAAAAAAGAGTTTATTCTGTATCACATATAGAAAAAAAGAATTTATACTGTATCATATGTAGAAAAAAAGAGTTTATTCTGTGTCACATATAGAAAAAAAGTGTTTATTCTGTGTCACATATAGAAAAAAAAGAGGATTAATACATAGAATAAAAGAGGATGTCATATTATTGTCAATGGAACAAGAACAAGCTTCCACCAGAGAACAAATAATCAAGAAGTTAACGTTTTTAACTATAGATCATCGTACGGTATTCAACAATGAACAAAACCCATACTGCATAGTAAGCTATAAAAGGCGCCGTATTTAAAAAAAAATATTTTAAGACAATTATCTTGAATCATGATAGTATTAGTCAATCTCTTTTTACTATCGGAGATATTATTAAAATATAAATAGACTCATATTTTATATAGCAGTTTTCAAAAGAATAAACCTACCGACCCTGATAGGTTTTCTAAAGAGTTCTATAACCTTCAACGATAATTTTGCTCAATGATATTCATTGAATAAACATACTAGTCTTCGCTTCATTAGGTTTGTTCGAGTCGACGTTTATTTGTTAGGCTAGCTTTAAAAGAGGGACGAAAGATACAACCCAGACAACACGAGTATGTTGGCCCAACATTGGCACAACGTATATCATTGCATTGGCCCATCGTTGTATTTTAACGTTGGCCCAACGTATAAGTGCAAAGTGGGCCTACGTTGGCCCAACATGATGGCTTCATGTTGGCCCAACGTTGTACGGTTATATGCAATACATAGAGCCAACGTTGGCCCATTGTATGAAAAACGAAATCCATGTTGGCACAACGTTGGACCAACGTAGAAATATCTTTTCTTATGTTGGCACTATGTTGGTCCAAGGTAGGTACTCCGTTTTTATGTTGGCAATACGTTGGTCTATTGGTTCAACCAAATTATAATGGATGCTGCATGAGGAGCTGTATATGATAAATACTCCGGAGCGCATTTGATCTTTTTTAGTATTCCAAACTGCCAAAGTGTAAGGTAGCAAATATGTATTTTTGTATTACCCATTGTTGTTACTGTCCTTGTTTTTTTCATGAACTTTGCCTCTTTAATTTTATTCATTGTGTGACGCTAAGATATTTCTTTGGCAATGTTTGATGGATCGACCAGATAAACTCTGTGTCATTTGGTGTCTTGTAAAGAGTTGTCTCATTAGCAATCATACCACATCTTCTTTTTTCATATCAATTTCATTTATTTCTTTAACAGAACAAATGATGTATGGCTTATGGTTAGGCGATCATACTAATAGTTTTTTCGGATATGTAATTTTAGTTGTATTGGTTCCAGATCCAGAATGAAAATTAAATAATTCAGAAGATGACACTTTATTTATTTTAAATTTGATATCATTGGTCGTCACCACGAGTAGTGTCCTCCTCAATTTGAACTTCAACAGTGTCATTATTATTTATATATGTTATTCTTTTTTCCCTTCTCTGTTTTCTTGCCACCTTCTCTGTCAAGGCTTAAGCGCCGCCAATCTTTAGCTGCATCATCTATCTCTTTATCCGAAGACTCTTTACAGCTATGTTTTTTTTCTAACCGACTCTGTAATAAAGTTATAAGTAAACTTGAATTGCGTATTTGTCTAATGCATGCGTGCGTAATCTCCCTTCTAGATATGTAATATAAATTAATGTATATTCTAAATAGTTTAAACACTATTTAATACAAAATAAAATCTTAAATAACCGTTGGCCATTTTTTTTATATTGGTTATTTGTCTAATGGTCAGACATTCATTAGTATTAGACGAATTTGTGGGTATAACAAACCCTTAATATTACTATTATTTCAGAATTCGGTATCATACTTTATATATTTGTAATATACATGATATATAAAGAATAATTTAGATGTGTATTAATGAACAGTTATATATTTGATATATAAAAACACTGTTACACATTCAAGTGTGTATATGATTATGTTTCACAAATATATCGTATCTGTTTGCATGCGATTTAGAAATACAATAAAACTAACAAATTCATTTATATTTCAATGAAGTAGAAATCATTATACCACATTTTTGAAACATTCCGGAATAAGGTACATCTTAAGGCAATTTTATTCCATTAACTTCAGTAATGATCATACATGTTGTGGTTATAGATTTTTATAATTTACCATTTGTTTGAAGATGCTAATGTTCAGTGGCAAATATTTCATGATAATTAATAGGATTGAAATGATTTAAAATCTAGAAAATATTTCGCCCGAAACGTATTAACTTCAAGATCAGCATTATAAAATGATAGAAATTAATATATGTTTTGATTTTTAACAACATTCCTCAGATTAAAAAATCATATTGTATTTGTCATTCTAAATCGTATATATATATCAGATTTTTTAAAGTTACAACTTACATGTTACTATCTTTCTCTTTGAATCTCAGATGACATGATTTTTTCTTTTTGTTTTCTTCGTATCACTGCTTTCTTACAAATACACAACAGGAAATAATCACAAAAGTGACCATCCCATTACATTCAGATTTCCTATAAACTTAATTACCATAGCAACTATCTTTGAAATTTGTCGAACATATGGTCAACCTTTTCAGAATGGGCTTGATTAACAGACTGGCTGTATCAAATATCACTCAGCATATAATTGCTATTATTATGTTTCACAAAGTTTAATGAATAAAGTTATTATAAATAATGATTACAATAAATTTTAATTTTCAACCAGGCAATCTATGTTTACGATATACATTTTTTTTATTACAGTAATGATATTCCCGTATAAATTTTACTTAACTTATATATAGAGTATAATGTATGATCACGCAACGTTGGGCCAGCATTGGCCCAACATAGAGTTGTAAATGTAATTTCAATTGATAAACACTTTCGGTATAACATTAACTTTTCATAAAGCCTGCTGCAATCGAAATTATCCGCCTTCCAAGAGAAATAAAGCGTAAAATATTATATAATCAATTCTATTAACAAAATTTCATATCGGCCCTATGTTGCTACTAACAAAATGCCAACATTTGCCCGATTATTTATAACCAACATGAGATAATAATATGAATTTACAACAACAGACCAACGTTGGACCAATGTTGTGCAGCCGACACCATCGTGCGACCGAAGTGCCGACAATTTGCCAACGTTGGGCCAATGTTGTGCAGCCAACATAAACTTGCGACCAACGGACCGACAATTTGCCAACGTTGGGCCAATGTTGTGCAGCCAACATAAACTTGCGACCAACGGACCGACAATTTGCCAACGTTGGGCCAATGTTGTGCAGCCAACATAAACTTGCGACCAACGGACCGACAATTTGCCAACATTGGGCCAATGTTGTGAAGCCAACACCAACGGTCGACCAACGGGCCGACCATTTGCCAACGTTGGCCCACTGTTAGTCTGCTGACTGGGAAGAGGGACAGTCAAACTCATAAATCGAAAATAAACTGACAACACCATGGCTAAAAATGAAAAGGACAAACAGACAAACAATAGTACACATGACACAACATAGAAAACTAAAGAATAAACAACACGAACCCCACCAAAAACTAAATTTTTTTTTTTTAATATGTGGAAAAAAGAAAACACAGTATAAAAACAAAGACTTGTACTACAAAATGTCTTATAACAGTTATTATCTTGTTTCATGGTTAAGTTTTTAAAGTCGTTTTTAATTTTATATTGATATGAATTTTGAATTTACATATTATGTAATAATATGCCATCTTGTAGTCTGGTGATTCATTTCATTGTGAATATACACATTTTTTCAATTAAGTTGGCCGTAGTTATCTCCCTTAGTATAAATATGCTTGTGTTTAGCATGTTTATTTTAATTTGTCAAAGATGAAAATGTTTGCTTTTATTTTCAGGGAAGTGAAGGCAATAAAAAGCCAGTGATGGCATCATGTCCCGCACTCCAATCCGAAGTAACTGTATTATAACAAAGTCAATATAGGACTTTCTTTGAGATATTATTGCGTTTTGGAGACATACATGGCCTACCCCCTTCCCAATCCCCACAGATCAAAGTGTTAATAAGAATACACAAAACTTGAGGATGGGAGCACAAAGGTTTATGATGCACTGTAGGAGGAGGTATCCGGAAACGATATGCACCTCTTATGCGAGTATATACTCACACAGTTCAACTATCTATAAATATAAAATTCAATACCTTGAACACATGCAAATTTGAAACCGTCAATATAGATCTATGTACCAACAGCCAGCAAAGTGAAAACTTCAAATTCTAGCATTCAAACTGTAGAAGGAGTTATCTGGGTTGAGTTCAATATCGTAGCAGCTACGTAGCCGCTATCAATATTTATGTAACAACTAGTATATATAGCTACACGTTCAATAGTGAAAATCTACGTAGCACTACGTAGCTGCTACGATGTTGAACGCAGCCCTGGAATAGATATATCCGTTATAAGACGTACGGACGGACAGGGGTTAAAAACAACATGCCTCCAATTTTTAGTTGCGGGGACATACGCATCTTTTGTACATGACAACTCTGAACTCTGTACAACCGATAAATTTATTCCGAATTTTTATGACTATTTTGAGATTCCAGATCAAATAAAATTGAAAACATTTCTGGGTAGCTATAGGGGAATAGAAGTATCGAAAAGGAGCCAGTAAAGCCAAATAAAAAAGTAGAAGAAAAATGCCAACTGCTTCACTAGTGAACACCCGTCGTGTTGTTTATTGGACTTAAACATTTCAATGTTTATTTACCGTATTTCAAATTGGTTTAATGTGACATTGTAAAACGTACACTGCGTTGCTGTCAACCAACAGAGGTACACAACAATTTAAAATTACCCTTTAAGGATATTCGCTACAGTAAACAATGTTTCAAACTAACAAGCATTCTAAAAGACTATTATTAATTGTTACATGTAGTATATAATAAGCAGAAGAAAAAAAAAACGAAGGGTCCATGTGCTTGTTTTTGAGCCATTGAAAATTTGGCGGGAAATACTTCTCTTTAGACTATTTCTACACTTAACATTGGCGCTTTTTTCTTGCAAAAACGATGAAAAAATGAAGATTCATAAGATTTTCGGAGACGACATTTAAACCTATATGAAATTATATTATAGAAAGACGGTGATATTAATGGGCAAACATTTTTTTAAGGCACACCATGGTTTAAACCAGAGGAGTCCTAATACCTGGCAAAAATCCTTAACAAGCTTAACTCGGGTACATAGAAATTCTTCTTCACATATTCTGTTTGAGTTCTATAAATGATATACAACATATTTATTCCAAAAATGAGTCAGTTTTGGAGAAAAAATTCATAGAAATCAAATCCACTAAAATGTTCTATGACAACCTATAGCAAATTTTTGAAAATTCAAAATATATATTACAACTATAGCTTAGATTGTTTTTTTCCCAATGAAACATGGATGATACAGTGTTCGGTATTATTTTGTACTCCAGACGCTCATTTCGTTTTCGGCTACACAATCTTCATAAGAAGAGGTTAAAATGGTAAATAAAGTTTGAAGTTGAAGAGAACTGAGGAATCAAACTTCCGAAAGGTTTTACCAGATACAGCTATTTAAAGATAATATATTCCTTCAGATTTATGAAATAAGTTTTAATTAAGCTTTGTTACATCTGACAATAATGATCTAAGGGGAGTAACCAAAAAGGTTTCATACATTTTTTTTTGTGTGGCTTGTAAGGAACTGTTATTTAAATGTTGCAGTTGGTCATAGTGTTTTCTTTTTATATCTTCAACTTATTGCTTTTAATTCCGATAATCTTCTATCATCTTTCTCTTGATAGAATCTGTAAGTTCCCTTTTTTATTACGAGTCCGGGGCGATTTTCTGATTTGTCTCCCTCAGATAAACGGAAAAAAAGCTTTTTTTATGCTTCATTATTTAAAAAACAAATCCATTAACTTACAAATATATGATAATTGACGATTATGAGGGAATAATAACGTCTCCTCTTGTTAACAGCCGGCATCAATCTGTGTAAATCATCGCGTCATTGTTGTGACTACCCTTTACTACATTCAAGACAAAATATTGACCTATGTTGATATAATATTATATATACATATATATCTAAAAGCGGTCGAAAACGCCCACTTATATATGTAGCATATCGTAGATGTACATGTATATGCAGTCGTTGAGAGATAACCCAGGTCAATACGGTGTCCGATCTATATTGGCTAAGCTGAGCTTTAAAAGTGATAGACATCTTTTATCAGCGGACACATTTCATAGTACACTATAAATAGTTATGATAGATAAATGTGCCTATAGTAGTACGTTTCCATAACTCGTATGCAGTTAACAATATGTATGTGATACTTATAGTTAAAACGATAAAAAATAAAATTATAGTAAAATATGACTTGGCATATACGACCAAATTTTGCAAGATATCTGCGCTTTAAATTGTTCCGAAATACTGTGAACTTTTAAATTTGTATTGGTTTGATCTTTTGTTGTGGTGCTTCAGCATCATTCGATTTTAATAACATACAAAGATTAAAGCTCTCGCAAATTTGACATTTTCTCTTTAGTATCACTATTTTAGATTGTCACTTTGATTGGCAACTTCATGTTTTTAAACTTGTGTCACTAATGCAATACCACAGCAGGTTGCATGTAGTCCAAAGGGAACCATCAGTCCAATACATTATCATGTCAAATTCAAAACAGTCAGTACTTTGTTTATAAATTGAATATCAACCCCCCCCCATCATTTTATGTATTTTATAAAAAAAAATACCTCGGAAAAAGGTTGAAATTGTAAAGATTTCGCCATTTTTTCTTAAAAAGGCATGTACCATGTCAGGAATATTGCAGTTGTTAATATCAAGTAGTCCGTCATTATGTTGTTTGGCGTTTGTTTTTTTAGCAGCTCAGTGTTTCTGTTATTCTACAATTGATGTGTTTCCCTCAGTTTAAAGGTGTAACACGGATTTGTTTTCTCTCAATCGATTTATAATTGATCAGCGGTAAACTACTGCTTATTTAGTGCAACATTTAAGCAACAAGTACCTCAATATTTTAAAGAATCTCTTGTAACCATATCGCAATCTTACATCCGTTTTTGATGAAGGAAAATTCAGATATATATGAGCATCGAATAAAAAGGAACGATTTCCGATTATACATTTGTGTGTATGGGAGTTAATTATTAATTATGTGTTGTGTGTCCTTGGTATACATAATATTTGAGGAAGACCACAAAGATATAAAGGAGAAGGTACGATAAGGCCCGTTTTTGGCCCCCCTATTTTCCTATTTTCTAAATGTGTTGGAAAGCTACTTATCACGTTAAAATATTTTTGTTTCGTTTATTGTTTGGATAAATTTCAAAACCATTAATTTCAGAAAATGGGTGAGGTTAGGGGATAAAAGGACATCAAAAACGTCAAAAAAAGGAAAAATAACGATTTTGGGACATTGTTTCTTAAAATTTAAAAGCGTGCGCCTACGTGACCCGGAAAAAAATATGGCTATTTAGACAGCAAAAACAGTTCTCATGAATTTGAAATAAAAAAAAAATCCTGGGTCACGTTGGCGCAGGTACTAAAAAAATAAAACAAAGTTGTAAAATCATCTGCAAAATGAATAATAATTACAACGTTTGAATGATAACAGAAAGTTAACCCCCTCACCTCACCCAGTTGCGAAAATTAGTAATTAGATCCTCCAAACAAACTTCAAACCTCAGGGAATGTTTAAACATATTAAGTAGCTTTCCAAAACAGAATTTGAAAAAAAACATTCTGTAATAGTTATCCCACTAGGACGCGGTGTGTCAGTGTCAGATCACCCCGATGGCCGGAGGCCAGAGGGTGATCTGACGATGACACACGAAGTCCGAATGAGATAACTATTTTACATCCCAGCTGTTTTAGATTAGACGAAAAACACTTTACAATTCATAAAATATAGTTTAGAACGCCATGCAACCATTATAATATACTTTATATATTACTACATCATGTATGAGGGGGATAGGAGGGGTCCTGATCCCGAAATCCCGGGCTTAAAAACACGAGAATCCCGAGGTCCCGAAATTTAAATAACTTAAATCCCGATATCCCGAAATTCGAAAAAAAATTTCACGGATCCCGAAAAAGGTCAATCCCGAAATCCCGATCTTAAAACACTCGATCCCGGAGTCCCGATAAAGGTCATACCCCCCCCCCCACCCCTTTCCATCATGTATACTCTTTATGAGCCCCGAACACGGTGATTAGATATCACAGCATGTCAACTCGCCCCACTGGCCAATCGGCCCACACTAGATCGCCACTTTATACAAAAATCGCCCCACTTTTGAAAAAGTGTAAAATCAAATTAAACAATCAATCTGACATTTTAATGAGAAGGGTCTAAACCCCACTGAATAAAGGTCTACCAACTCGCCCCACTTATAAAAATATCTTGCTTCCTTTAAGTATGTTAAATTACTAATTGTTGGTATCCAGTCGTCCTGGTGTAGTGGTATGTGTCGTGGGTTGATATGCTAAAGGTCTTAAGTTCGAATCCCTGCATACACACTGGTATTTTTTAATAGATAGTCGTTTCCGTTATACAGACCTACTTACAATTCATAAAAGTGTCGGTTAGTGTATAGAAGTCTCGGCTTTGCCCCAAGCTCTTACTTTCATAGTATATACCTTTCTATACAATATCCAATTTAGCACATATTTACAACTTGAGTAATCCTGTAATTAGTCTATTGATATGTTTTGGCTGACTGGATGTAGCTCATTTACGTAGTTTTGTAAATCTACTCACTATAATATTATTGTAAAAATGGGATTTCAAAAGGCCCTTGACTTTAGAATGTAAAGAAGGTAGCTGCTGGTGTAAGTATGTTTATTGGTATGAATGAAGCGTTGTTTTACTATACATGTACTTATTTACATGGTAAGATGACAAAATGAATTGACCAAGAGCAGACAATTCTTAAATTGCAGTGAAAGCTTTACATTCTTGAAAACATTTTTTTAATTTCACATAAAACCTAAAACTAGCTTTTGAATGAGTACAAACAGTTGGATCCCCCTCCCACATCTTTTGTTGAAACACCTTTTAAAAATGGCTGGATCTGCCCCTGGTATGTACCCATAGGTACTCTAGTAGATAGTTTATATGCATGAAATATTTGTCACTGGACATTAGGCAACCAATTATCGACCAATTTATGACTACATATATCAAATTATTTCATTAATAATTTCCCTTCAAAAGATTCATGGTTGACTCTTTTTGTGTACAAAGTAATTGCATGGAAGATAAAGGATTACAAATTTTAGATTGAGTTGTACTTTAATCAAGGTATAAATCACCATTATTATTACTCTTTATTAAAATGAAAGAAACTTTTTTAATTGTCAAAACAACATTTAGATCAAAAGATTGATTAGTAGGATGTTAAAAATCTGTTTGAAAACTAATTACAAACTATTTAGTTAAATTTGGAACACATCATTTATTTCAAAATAGCCAGTAGCAATTTTTGTTCTCATATCTTGATTACAATACAATGAAATCTTACCCTTGTGGTCATTCATGCGTAGTTACTTAGTACACGGAAAAAGTATGTACTATGAAAATTAGAAGGCAAATTCAAGCAATTTGATTGGACGAGAAGTTGTAAGTATGTGCTAAAGGTATATATTTCATGGTATATACCTTTCTATACACTATCCAATTTAGCACATATTTACAACTTGAGTAATCCTGTAATTAGTCTATTGACATGTTTTGGCTGACTAGATGTAGCTCATTTGCGTAGTTTTGTAAATCTACTCACTGATATCATTGTAAAAAATGGGATTTCAAAAGGCCCTTGACTTTAGAATGAAAAGATGGTAGCTGCTGGTGTAAGTATAGCCTGGGGTCCTGGCTAATCTTGTCAGTATACCTTACGACGCGCAGCTAGATTGGGCCGGATGCCAGGCTAGTGTAAGTATGTTTATTGATATAAAACGTTGTTTTTGATATATACATTTACTTATTTACATGGTAAGATGACAAAATAATGGACCAAAAGCAGACAATACTTAAATTGCAGTGGAAGCTTTACATTCTTGAAAACATTTTTCAATTTCACATAAAAACTAAAACTATATTGAAAATGCTTTTGAATGAGTACAAACAGTTGGATCCCCCTCCCATATTTTTGGTTGAAACACCTTTTAAAAATGGCTTGATTTGCCCCTGGTATGTACCCATAGGTAGTCTAGTGGATACTTTACATGCATGAAATATTTTTCACTGGACATTAGGCAACTAATAATCGACCAATTCATGACGAAATATATCAAATTGCTTTATTAATAATTTCCCCTCACAAGAGTCATGGTTGACTCACTTGTGTACAAAGTAATTGCATGGAAGATAAAGGATTACAAATTTTAGATGGAGTTGTGCTCTAATCAAGGTATAAAGAACCATAATTGTTACTTTTTATTTTAATGAAAGAAACTTATAAGTTATAATTGTCAAATTTTTTTTAGATCCAAAGATTGATTAGTAGGATGTTAAAAATCTATTTGAAAACTAATTACAAACTATTTAGTTAAAATTTGAACACAGAATTTATTTTAAAATAGCCAGCGGCAATTTTTGTTTTAATATCTTGATTAGGATACAATAAAATCTTACCCATGTGGTCATTCATGTGTAGTTACTTAGTACACGGAAAAAGTATGTACTATGAAAATTAGAAGGCAAATTCAAGCAATTTGATTTGACGAGAAGTTGTAAGTATGTGCTAACGAAGAGTTTTTATAAATTGGTTACAACTGCCCTGAAGCACATTTACCAGATCGAAAGGATTTATCACAGTGATTGGATTTGACTAAAAGTTGCATTGTGAAACAAAAAAAATAAGTTTACTGTAAACAACATAAACACGTATATAAATCAGATAGTATTGATTCAGAATTTCTTAGTTGGGCGCAGACCAATTCTATACTATTATTTTTTTCGGGACGAAAATGGAATACAAATTGGGTTTTTTTCAGGAAAGAAGTGAGAAAAATCGTTTGATTCCATTGAGAATGAAATGCTGAGGGATTTAACATAGAAATTTAAAAAAATGTTCCTGTATGTAATTGATTTTTTTTTTATATAAAAGTGATAAAAAATTGGTTTGTACCACGAAGCTGAATGGTCGGTTCCTTAAGAAAATCGTTCTATTGATTTCGAAGATGCCACGAATGCACAAGCTAAATCAACAAAACAATAGGCGAAAAAGAAACTGATTGTTTGATTGTTAGTTGCTTAACGTTCAGTGGCAAATTAATCATTCATATTCAAGACGAGAACAAATTCACAATAACAAAATAGGTACAAAAATGCAAGTCTTGTAAGAAAAGCCGTACAGGATTGAGATCTGGGCAGTTTGGACTGCCATTGAAAAATAAGAGTTTATTGGATACTGACAGAATATTGTCCTTGTAACAGGCCACCCACGGATCCATACAAACTGTTGCTGCAAAGGTTCTAAATGTGCACAGAACGTGGCACAGTTTCTACATAAAGCATGTGATATAACGGATGCCACACTTTTGCAAGGGATTAAAGGCCAGTCGAAGTAAGACTTAGTTAATTAAGTGTTAAGTCACCCATGAGATGATTTTGTAAATTAATAGTCTGGCCTGACTGCTACTAGTTTTAATGTAAAAAATAAACTAAAAAATATTTTGTCCGACAAAATGCAGGACTTTGCAAGAAACAGTTGTGTTCAAAAAGCGTAAATAATATTGGCGTTAAACAAATAAGCTGTAATATCAACCTGTGTAAAATAAATATTATATCAGCAAAAAAAATCCCTTTCCACCAATAATAAGATGGTACTGCAATTAATCATGTTTTTAACTGAGCATTTTTTTAGTTTTTGTCATATAAATACTAGTAGGTAAATAACTGAATTCAAAATGTTCAAAGTTATAATCAATTAAATTCAATATATGTAATTATCTTGAATAACCATTACATGTAACTTCCTTTTATATTCATTATAAATATCTAGTTTTAATGTATGAACACTTAACCTACACAAGACCTACATTGACTATCGACTGCATGTAATCAAACCCTGTTTTAACTACATGTAAACATTGATATTTATCCATGGAAACGCAATATAGGTTAATTGAAGTGTTGGGTACACTTACACCGCATCAAGTTTTCTCAATGTGAATCCAACCTAAGATGAAATATATTCCAACATGTTCATAATATGAAGTTTTGCTTTCTCGCGACCGATAGATTTACATCCAATACACAGAACGTAATACCCGTCCATGTTTGTCACTGCTAGAGACAGGGGAAACTCTATTCCTATTGTTTTGGTGTCGGAAGTTGTCAGTAAAAGTCCAATATTATTCAAAATATGTAATATATGATTTTTAGAATCAGCTACAATTATATTATCCATTGACGTGGCTACAAGTGAACTCGGACAGAAACTTTCTTCTGTTGGTAATAGACCTGTGTAAACCCTTATTATATCTGTTTTCCCCAACACCACAATTCTCGCGGAGGATTGTGGTATTCCATCTAGTACAAAAATGTTATCATTACTGGTGCAAGTTATTGACGCAGGTCTTTTAAATTTATTTTCATACATTTTTAACAATTTACCGCTTATTTCCATGACAAAAACTCCTGTAAGTTTGTTCTGGACGCCACCAACTATCACTATACCATCCTTTGCCACGTGAACACTTATAAGTTTGTATGAATCAATATAATAATCAGAGTCTTTCATTTTATTTAAGCCAATCATCGATCTCATCCAACCCCTGACATAGTTTCCCTTTTTTACTATTATCTTCAGTCTCGGTTCGTTGACGGCCAATAACAGGTCACCAATCGAAGTTGAAGCCATATCCCATACTTGAATTTGTTGATCCGAGGTTTTCAGATTGTACTCATTTTTTAGTTTTTCTCCCTCAATTTTTGCAATGGTTATTGTTGTAGCTGAAGCTGAGGTCGAAGTAGAAAATCGAGTGCTATACCAAAGCCAATTCTCGTTGGAAACTGCTAAGATGTCAATTTGATCACATTCAGTACCAAAACCCACTATTTTAGTGATATTAAGTTCATACACACCGCTCGGAGGTTCTTGGCCTAGTTCTTTTATATCAATGATTATATGATCTCTGCCAGTTTCTGTTTTAGAATGTCTTTTATTTTTACACTCCTCGCACAAAAAAAAGTTGCAGTCTACACATTTCCACTTTACCTTCGGAGTATCACACTGTTGGCATTGAATAAGACATTGTACCTGAGGAGAATTTGTTGCCATATCTTCTCAGCTCAAATCCAAGTTTCAAACAAATAGTTTTACATCATTAGTCACAAAGTTTAAAGCATGTGATATTTACTTTGATAATATTATTTACTTTTTGATGATTGATAATTGTATTTTACTTACTAAAGTTGATAAAACTCTTTATATAATTACATATAAATTCGTCAGTGGAAAATGGAGTGGCAAAAATTTCCATCCCCTGCAAACGCTGAGACATTTAAATGTTCTATGTTTGCATCTTGCCTAAGAGAGCGCTACTGGTTTTAAATCCACAAGAAAACTCTATGGCGAAATAGTTACATATATAATGAAAAAATAATAAAAATAATACTTAACTTGCCTTATAATATTACAATTTCCCCCTCTTTATGCAGCAATAATCCTTTATACCAATGAAAGGAGATTACAAGTGATTCAATATTAATAAAATTTTAGTAAAAGACATGGAAACCTAAATCTATGTATTGAATTTTGTCTTGTAGTTCGTTTTCCCCCCTACTTTTTTAGAGTTTGCTAGGCTTTTTATATCCATATAGGTGTTTAATCGGGACACTGACTGCATATTAACATATCAGCGTACTTGTCTAGTTATTCTAACATTGTTTTATTCAACAACACTATTGCCGAGCTGCCGTTAACAATTAATACACTTGAACAGCTTTTGCACTGAAGCTCCTTGTTTCATGAGTGCCATGCAGATGTGCATTGAATCTTCAGATAGATGAACTGCATATTTGTAATCGTGTATACATACATATACGATCAATAAATAAATAATTGTATTATCCCGCGGTTCGTATAGTTAAGCGGGAAAATATTGTAGTGTCGTCACGTTTTCATAAATATTCATTATAAGTCATGACAAAATTCACCAATCAGGAAGGCGAATTTTGTGTTTACGATATATTGGTGTTTATCAAGCCCTTCGCTTTTTCGCCGTCAGTCAACATAGTAATGTCTTTCTTATAATTACCGATTGCAATTAAACATGTTTTTCTGATTTTTATTCATGTACATATTTGCTAAGTAAAGGTGTTGTCTAAATGCACTTGTCTCAGAATGTTTTTCCTCTATATACCTAAATATAACGGGTTATATTAAGGTACATTATATATAGGAAAAAAATATTCTGAGACAAGTGCCTGTGGTGTGGTCCGACACTTATATCCTGAGATAGTTAATATAATTATATGAGATACAATTAAATACAATTAAATACAATTAAATACAACGTCTATCACGTTCGACGACTTGTCGGCAAAATTGACATTTGTGTTTTAGATATATTTACTATATATATTTAGTCAATGAAGTATAGGCATTTAATTATGTAATATATCAACATATTAACCCGAATAATTAAGCCCTTCTACGTTATCGATATCTCCTAATAGCGAGGGTACTGAAAAGTCTGGCATCCCGGTCCGATCTAGCTGCACGTCAAAAGTTGAGTTAGGACCCGAAGCTAGGGTACTCATGTACTAAAGTAATCGTATATCAATGGAATATAACAAATGAATTAATCGGGTTATCAATATACTGTATATTATTTGGCATTGGAAATCGTTGGTCCATGTAATTGACAGTTCGATTGCAGATACTTTCATTGTCAATATTAACACTCTGTAGGTTTTGAACACAAGATGAGTTAATGTTTTCTTTGTTGTAATGGTCTGTAGGGGAAATATTGTTTTTCTCATCTACTTTTAGATCAATATCAATATCCAGGTCATTCAACAAATCTTGAAATTGTGAATTTGATAATGGTTTTAGTTCAAAGTCACCAAAATCTTCCCTAACACAGAGCTTTTTAGTTGGTGGCTTACGCAAAGTGTCAGATATAGTGTCAGACATATTTTTCTTTATTTCATCACCTGTGTAGCCGGTATAGGTTTTAAGACTGGCTTCACTTTTGTGTCCTGTTACAGTCATTATATGTCGACTTGCGAATTTCCCAATATTGTCCAATACATGGACAGAAGTGGCTCTTAGGTAGCAATACACAGTTAGGAAAAAAACTTAAAATTGACACTCAAAATTTTTAAACACCCTCTTTCCCCTCCTGTCTAACAAAGAAGGCTTTATATGTGTGTTATGCATGTATATACTTATAGAAAGAGAATCTTCCATAGATTTGATTTCTAATGGTCATAAGGGTGAAATATAATCCGTCTTGGGTGTAACCATGGCAACAATCTGCATTTCTTAGATACAAAATATAGCAAAAAAGGGGGGTGAACATGTCACAAAAGTCTCCAAAATTTGGTCTAAAGGAAAATTTCAATCAATTACAGTGATACCTTTCCTGAATCCATAGGTTTATATCTATCAAGTGGTTCCAAAAAAATCATATGCTTATCTGCTCGTTTTTCCATAAAATTGAATTGAAAAGATCGAGCGCAAAATCTTTGTTGATAAACACTACAATAATGTATGGACCTATGTACGGTACGGATAGGAAAATACGGACTGTCAATCATATAAATGGCCTATAAAACATGTTAAAAACAATCTTAATGTTCATATAAACCCACTAAGAAGGCTATATTATTCTTCAATTATCTAAAAATCAATTTTATTGTACAAAAACTTTCATATTTAAAAAATTCACAGGGGCCATAATGTGAAACTAAACTTCTAACTGTGTATTGCTACCTTAATGAATGGTTCGTATAACGCACTGATAATCCAGCTTTTCCGGAAATTTTTGGCATTACATTACCAATAGTATTATGCCCCATTGGTATACTATCATACCATTTAACGGAGTTCAGTTTTGTGCTAGGACGTTGAAAAGACGATCACATTTATTTCCTCGCAAATGACTAGTATATAATCTGAAGGATCTCACTGGGCATAAGTCATCTGCAATGAAAAAAAGAACTTTATAAAAATAGATTTACTTTTAATGTAAAATTTTTGCAAAAAGTAAGGCATATCAACCACAAGTATCTGAAAAATGCATACATAGTAATTGGTACATACTACGGCTATATATTATTAATTTGTGTGTATTTGTACGGCTCAATGCTATGTAATAATGGATTATTGTTTGTAGCTGTCACAGGAAATTTACCCCACTGCATTTTAAATTTTTAATGTAGACTACGGCTATATATTATTAATTTGTGTGTATTTGTACGGCTCAATGCTATGTAATAATGGATTATTGTTTGTAGCTGTCACAGGAAATTTACCCCACTGCATTTTAAATTTTTAATGTAGAATAAATAAAATAAATACTATATACTAACCATCACTTGCATACATTCTGCCATCAGCAGTGTTTTCATCCTGTTGATGATTTTTTGTCAATTCATCTGATGACATATATATGTACACTCTTCCATCAGCATCTGTTGTGGCTGCGAAATCTGTTATTTTAAGTTCATGAATGTTTTCACGACCTCTTGTACCAAAATACAACATAAGGTCAACAAAGACTTTTTCCTGGAGTTGAACATTGTTATTTACATCAAAATATTCATACAGTTTCTTTAAATCTGACAGTTGAATCGGGGGGTAATGATTAATACCTCCTTTACCCTGACGTTTAAGGTCTTTTGTGGTTGCTAAAAACACCTTGTTGGAGTCCTTGAAATCAGTGTCATGGACAATGTCCTTACCACTATCGAAATTGGATAACTGTCTGTTGATACCATGTCTTAATGAAAACAAACTAGATTTCTTGTATAGTTCACCTTCTCCGTGCGAGCCTCAGGATAAAATCTAAAAAAAATACTGTCCAATTCATTGTTTGGCAAATTTTCGAAATCTTCAGGTAGATTTTTCTCTCTTAAATAAGATTTAAATGTCCTCACGCTAGAATCTGTTGATCGGCGAGTATTTTTAGAATCCTTTTCTATCAAAATCTTCTTAATTTCCTCATTATTTAACGATGGAAAGCGTTTTTTCAGTAGCTACTTCTGCTGCTCCAGCCATACTTTGTTGCCGGAGACATGTAACTGTCGTCTGTTAGATCGAAACGATTTTATGTCGAGAGCGCTGATTGGTTGATATTTATTCGGTCGTCCAATTAAAAACCATTTTATTTATACATCCCTTAAATAGCTAACAAGAATTCCCCGTTTCCATATTTAGGTACACGGACGATGTTCCAAATCTTATATTAACCTCTAGTGATTTTTGACGCGGTGAATATAAAGTTTTATCAAAGAGGATTTCCTATGCTTTTAGCCAATGAGAAAACAGAAAATTTATAGTCATATAATAAAACTCTTTATATAATTACATATAAATTCGTCAGTGGAAAATGGAGTGGCAAAAATTTCCATCCCCTGCAAACGCTGAGACATTTAAATGTTCTATGTTTGCATCTTGCCTAAGAGAGCGCTACTGATTTTAAATCCACAAGAAAACTCTATGGCGAAATAGTTACATATATAATGAAAAAAAATAAAAATAATACTTAACTTGCCTTATAATATTACAATTTCCCCCTCTTTATGCAGCAATAATCCTTTATACCAATGAAAGGAGATTACAAGTGATTCAATATTAATAAAATTTTAGTAAAAGACATGGAAACCTAAATCTATGTATTGAATTTTGCCTTGTAGTTCGTTTTTTCCCCTACTTTTTTTTAGAGTTTGCTAGGCTTTTTATATCCATATAGGTGTTTAATCGGGACACTGACTGCATATTAACATATAAGCGTACTAGTTATTCTAACATTGTTTTATTCAACAACACTATTGCCGAGCTGCCGTTAACAATTAATACACTTGAACAGCTTTTGCACTGAAGCTCCTTGTTTCATGAGTGCCAGAAGTGCATTGAATCTTCAGATAGATGAACTGCATATTTGTGATCGTGTATACATACATATACGATCAATAAATAAATAATTGTATTATCCCGCGGTTCGTATAGTTAAGCGAGAAAATATTGTAGTGTCGTAACGTTTTCATAAATATTCATGATAAGTCATGACAAAATTCACCAATCAGGAAGGCGAATTTTGTGTTTACGATATATTGGTGTTTATCAAGCCCTTCACTTTTTCGCCGTCGTTCAACATAGTAATGTCTTTCTTATAATTACCGATTGCAATTAAACATGTTTTTCTGATTTTTATTCATGTACATATTTGCTAAGTAAAGGTGTTGTCTACATGCACTTGTCTCAGAATGTTTTTCCTCTATATACCTAAATATAACGTGTTATATTAAGGTACATTATATATAGGAAAAAAATATTCTGAGACAAGTGCCTGTGGTGTGGTCCGACACTTATATCCTGAGATAGTTAATATAATTATATGAGGTACAATTAAATACAATTAAATACAACGTCTATCACGTTCGACGACTTGTCGGCAAAATTGACATTTGTGTCTTAGATATATTTACTATATATATTTAGTCAATGAAGTATAGGCATTTAATTATGTAATATATCAACATATTAACCCGAATAATTAAGCCCTTCTACGTTATCGATATCTCCTAATAGCGAGGGTACTGAATAGTCTGGCATCCCGGTCCGATCTAGCTGCACGTCAAAAGTTGAGTTAGGACCCGAAGCTAGGGTACTCATGTACTAAAGTAATCGTATATCAATGGAATATAACAAATGACTTAATCGGGTTATCAATATACTGTATATTATCTATTTAGATTAGTATTCAGGTAATTCAGTTATAATAAAAAAAATAAGATAAAAAATATGGAAATCTGAGGAAAATTCTAAACGAAAAGTACCACAACCTATGGCAAAATCAAAAGCTCAAACACATTAAACGAATTTTAATTAGGGGGAAAAATCTGTCACATTCTGACGTGTTCCTTTCGATTTTGAAAACAAAATAAAAACAAGCAGTTTTACAAAAATACTGGTAAATCACTCTATTGTTGTCATATAGTTTGGATTTATTCTACATACATGCATAACCGTGTTAACTTCCCAATTCTGGTCCAGGTAACAAACAAGACGCCGTGATATCTATTTGTGCGTGCTCTATTGAATTCAGAATGAAATGAAAGAAATCAACAAGAATACTGGCCTCAAAGGTGGCAACAGTAGAACCCGTGGTGGACACAAGTTTTACCAACAGAGAATCACCAGTGATGTCTTCATGCAGGAACTCCATCTTGCCAAGAACAATCATATGGAATGGAACACACTACCTGCCAATATTAATGTTGCTGAAGCGGGATCAGTTACCTATTATTGCTCAGGGCTACAGACAACGCATATAAACCAGACTCAATGACTGTTTATAAATAATTTTAAACGAATCAAACTGATTTTATTGTAAAAACTGTATATATATTATATATTGGCAATCGCCAATGGCAGTCAGCAGGGTTAAAGAACATCAGTTGTTCGACCTGTTAGTCAAATGCGTTTTGTTTAAATATTCTTTTTCACTTTTTTGGTCTTTTGGAAAATGTTGTTTGTGCTGTATTTAGACCCTTCTACAACGAAATTTGTTTTAAACATGCACACGAATAAAAATTGCGGTTTTTATCCAACTCAATCATAGGGTTGAACGTAGTTTTCAATTTAGACTTGTTTATATTTTTTCGTTTGGGCTTGTATCATATTTTCCCTCCGGTTTATATGATCCGTTCATCCTATATTTACTCTTTAAATTCAAGAGTCTGTCTAAATTTAAGGGTAAATTATATGGCCTTCCAAAAAACCGTTTCGATCCCAAACATCACTGAAGAGACATTTATTGTCGAAATCCGGATCTGGTGTACAAAAAAATATTGACACCTCATGTTTGTGGCATAACATCTTGGCCACATGTTTATTGTTTTCTGTTTAGTATTAAATTTATATTAAGATCCATGTTGTTATATCTTGTGATCAATTTTATTTCGCAATCGCCAATGGCAGTCAGCAGGGTTAAAGAACATCAGTTGTTCGACCTGTTAGTAAAATGCGTTTTGTTTAAATATACTTTTTCACTTTTTTGTCTTTTGGAAAATGTTGTTTGTGCTGTATTTAGACCCTTCTACAACGAAATTTGTTTAAAATGCGCACGAATAAAAATTGCGGTTTTTATCCAACGCAATCATTGGTTTGAACGTAGTTTTCAACTTAGACTTGTTTATATATGTATAAGTACATCTGAACCAATGACAAATCTACAACTGTCTATCCATCGGATCACCAGCAGTGATGGTGATATATGGCTGTGTACATTCTGTATATACAACTCGTCTAAACATCAGCCCAACAATGTTAGATCTGTAATTATTTTTTATATATAGCCTTAGAGGACTAGATTGGTAATGAAACCATGCGTAGTCCCGCAGAGTTTAAACGTTGCATTTAGGAATCAAGAAGAATTCCCCTGAATGATTACAGAAATGCACACTTAATTGTGGTGAAATACAAACATTTTCTTTTGTTGAAAGGATTGATAGTCATACTGTTACCAAAAAGGATAGTGAAATGTTTTTGTGCAGTTTTACTTATTGTGTAACCCCAAATTAAATCCAGCCATGAGGTTGCGACTTAGTTATTTTCTGTACATACAAGTATTTTTACACTAGTATTTTGGGGCCCTTTATAGCTTGTTGTTCGGTGTGAGCAAAGACTCCGTGTTGAAGGCCGAACATTGACCTATAATGGGTTAATTTTATAAATTGTTATTTGGATGGAGAGTTGTCTCATTGGCACTCATACCACATCATCTTCCTATATCTAAGTACACAAAATAAAGTTTTAATTACTTCATTGACATCAAAAATACTGAACTCAGAGAAAAATAAAATCGGAAAGTCCATAATCACATGGCAAAATCAAATGACAAAACACATAAAAAACGAATGGACAACAACTGTCATATTCCTGACTTGGTATAGGTATCATTTATTGTGTAATCCCAGATCAAACCAAGTCTGGAGGTTGCGACTAAGTATTTTTTGCAGTAACACGTACATGTATGTAGAAATCACGAAAAAATAAAATATGATGCGTTGAAAGGAAAAGGCAAAATACTTTTCGGAAGAAACAGTTACTCTTCGAAGATACAAGGCTTATAATTTTGTACGACGGCCTCGTGTTTCTTTTTCAAAAAAGCCATCAGTGATGCTCGAATTAAAAAGTTAAAGTTAGAGTTTTATAAATTTCAAAGTTAAAATGTATTCTCAATTTAATTGCGGTCCAAAAACACAGAAAGATTTTTTTTTTACCAAAAACAGCTTCAAGGTAAAATTAAAAATAATTTGTCATAAGGTTAAGATTGACATTATCCAGTAATTTAGAAGAGGAACGTTTAAATGTTTACTATTCAAGTGTATACACGTTTACTACTACACTACTGCGGGACCGTGACTGAATGTAATTATTACTACCATGACTACTAGTCTACGCCGTATTTTTAGCCCGGATTTTTAGAATTTGTATTGTCATCTGATAAAGTCATGCTGATTGCAGGTGTTATACCACCAAATCATAGTACATCGAAAAAATATTCGCTTGAATTTGACAGTTGTAGGAAACTTAATTGACTCACATTTTATTGCAGTAAAATAT
This sequence comes from Mytilus edulis, assembly GCA_019925275.1. Taxonomy (NCBI): domain Eukaryota; kingdom Metazoa; phylum Mollusca; class Bivalvia; order Mytilida; family Mytilidae; genus Mytilus; species Mytilus edulis. The sequence continues at coordinate 51,061,307 of CM034356.1, read as the reverse complement.
TTCTGCGTCATAAACTTTATCTTGGGTGTTTCAAAGCACAATTTTTTTTATTTGGTGTTTCTATAGATTATTTTGGAAACTTTAAGATACATGGTTACAATGTACCAAAGATTGTACATAGGAAAAAAAGCGTGAACATTTGATTGATTAACTTCCAGTGTTGGATATGTGAAGATTTGTCTGTAGTACTGGAAACGATAAAACTTTACTCATGCCAAGTATTTATTTATTTGAAACAAAGACAAATCCTGCACATTTGTATTGAAAAGTGCAAAAACAAAGACTAATAGTGGTGTTACACCTATAAAAGTGCACAGTTTTGTGGAAATAGCACTGTCTACTTTAAAAGAATTGCAACCACTATTGGATAAACATGTTGTATCAAAATATGGAATATCCTGAGAGATTTTAATGAAAGCAACATATAAATATACACAAATATTTCGTAAATAATGACTCAGCATAAACACAGGGTTAACAGTGTGAATAAAGAACTAGAGACAAATCTCTTACATTCGGGTAAGGATAAACTCATCATAGATACCAGGACTAAATTTTGTATATACGCCAAACGCGCGTTTCGTCTACAAAAGACTCATCAGTGACGCTCGAATCCAAACAAGTTAAAAAGGCCAAATAAAGTACGAAGTTGAAGAGCATTAAGGACCAAAAATTCCTAAACGTTATGCCAAATACAGCTAAGGTAATCTATGCCTGAGGTAGAAAACTTTAAGCCTTAGTTTTTCAAGGAAACATATAATTTAAACTGTTAAGGGTGTGATTGTAATATTTCAAAGGTCTTGTGTAAAGACGACAACAATCTTGCTTTTGATTTTTTTAACAGAAAGATTTAAACAGTCATTTTTGTGCAATTTCTAATATATTTGTATATCAAACTAGTAACTGCATAATTACAACAGCTGCCAAAAAAAAAGCTAAATTCAAAATGTTCTAGGTAATATGTCAGCCCAGACAAATATAAATATTGTAAGAGATGATAATATAAAATAAGAAAATGCGGTATGAACGAGACAACTCTCTACCAGAGACTAAGTGACATAGAAGGTAGTAACTATAAGTAACCATAGGACCTTCAACAATAAGCAAAACCAATACCGCATAGAAAAAGATCGCAAAATGACTAATGTAAAACAGTTCAAAACGAGAAACTGACGGTCTGATTTATGTACAGAAAATCAAACGAACAACAAATGTGATATATACAACAACCATGAAAACTACATCCACTTAATTACAGTCTCCTGATTTGAGACAGGGAAGTTCAAAATCGTTAACAGAAACTCAAAAACAAACCCCACCAAGTTATGTATGTGGCTGTCCCAAATCGGGAACCTGTTATGTATTGCTTGTCGTTTGTTGCTGAGTTACATTATCGTTTTTCGATAATTTGTTGGTATATTAATTCGCCCGTTAGTTTTATCGTGTGCAGTTGTTTTACATTTGTTATTGAATGGCTTTTTATAGCTAAGCATGCAGTATGGGTTTTGCTTATTGTTGACCATACGGTGACCTTTAGCTGTTAATGTCTGTGTCGTTTGCTCTCTTGTGCAAAATGGTTTCAATTGCAATCATACCACATCTTCTTTTTTTATAAACCAACTGAGTTATGCATGTTCATGCTTGGTGTATGACTGTGTAACATCATAGTTCCTCAAATTAACAAAAAAATTCAATCCGAAAATTGTATCAGAGAGCTAGTTCAAGATAGTTTGCCTGAATCTAAATAATTTAAAGTAAACAGTTAGTTCTGTCTAGCTAATGTGTTCGTATACAATCCAAGTGTGACCAAAGTATTTATTTTTGATTAGTTTATCAATTTCAATTTACACCAGCGCGCGTAGTGACTTGAGTCATTAGAAAAATATGAAAACATTTGCTCTCCCAATCTTTCCCTTGCTCGAAAAACTACTTCCTCCGGATCATAGGTTTTAAATTCATTTGATTGCGAGTAATCAAATATTGAAACTGATCCATTAAAAGGAACTTTCAGAATATCACTTTGTATTTTTTTCTGTGTAAATGGTCCTTTAAATGCGTAGTGGGCAATCTCGCACTTAATATATTTGTCTTTACGCCTGAGAACATCAAGAACCACTGAACAGTGTAGAAGTTTGAAATAGCTATACAAAATTATGTCCCCTTTTTGTATCTGGTCTTTTTTTAGAACTTTTAATTTAGGTACACTCAGCATTTTCTTATTTCTCTCGAAGCACCTTTTGCAAAGCATGCCATGATCATATTCTACCTGGTTTCTTAACAGTTCGTCGCTTAGACCACGGAATCCTTTCCCTAACTTGAAAAATATTTTAAGAACAATCGTTACTTTTCTTATTTGAACGCTTAGTCTTGTTCCAGTAACGCACCAAGATGCAAAATGTTCGCAATTATTATCAATTATATCATACCGAAATCCCACTTGGTCAACGTCTAAAGCCCCAATTGCCCGTTTTACTACTTCTTCTGGAGAACTCGGCTTTATGCTTCCCCAATATTTACAAATCATCACTATGTCTCTTTTTAAATCGACAGTTTCAGTTTTACGTTGTAATTTGGCTAGTGATCCTAGAGGATGAATTTTGTCCCAAAAGGCACCCATCGTACTGTTTGTTTGATGAATTAGTTCTAAATCAATCTGATCACTGGTATCATCCTTTGGTTTAATAACTCTGATTACAATTGCATGATGATCATAAAAACTCCTTGACAGAATAATGTGGTCGCCTTGGTTGATTTCCTTCCAGGTTTCAACTTGTAATGGTTTAATACAATCCATACAACTTCTAACAGTCTCTTCATGTTTTATCGATTGTGAAGATTTGTTTAACGCATTCGAATCCGTATCATCATCAGGAACGCCCTCAGACAATCGATTGCTTTTTTTAGATTTTATACCTTCATCGTTGTTTGTTGCAAGCCGATATTCGTTTTCGTCTTTCGTGTTCAGTGAATCCGAAGTTGATTCATTATTCATGCACAATTTAGTGTTTCCTATCCCAGTGACCTTTTCAGTGATATTGTCAATGTCCGAATTATTTACCAGCTTCTTCTTTGAATCCTGTCTACTTAATATATCTTCTTCTTCACTTATAACTGAATCAGAGGATTTCGTTTTTTTAGAAGGTGTGTTTTTCCTTGACCATTTAGCAACAGTAATGTGAGACGGGGCTCTTTGCATATCCATGTGATATTCTAACTTTGAACATTCTTCTGTGTCAATATTATCTTCAATTAGAGATTTTTCTGTTTCAATATTATCGTGCATTTGAGATTTTTGTGTTTCAACACTATCTTCCATTTGAGATTTTTCTACATCAATATTATCTTCCATTTGAGATTTTTCTGTTTCAGTATTGTTTACAATTTTATTATTTTCTATTTCAATATTGTCTTCCATTTGAGATTTTTCATTTTCAATACAGTTTACCGTTTGAAATTTTATTTTTTCAATATTGTCTTCCATTTCAGATTTTACATATGTTACGGTTTGCTGACACAATTCGTTGTCATTTGACTGATTCTCTATTATTGTGGCATCAATTGATTCTGGAGTTCTTTCTTTGTGATTTTCATTTTCGGTAGATATTTTAGTTTCAGATATATCATTTATATTATACTCGAAGACTTTGACATGTGACTGGTTTACAGAATCTTCCGTCTGTGTTCCGTCAATTAAACATTTACCTAACTGAGTATATTCAACTCCGAAGTCTTTCCGGCTAGCAATAGTCTCTTGACAGGTGTTTGCTGCCAAATCGCTAGTTTGATCGAAATTTATCTGGCTAGCAATAGTCTGTTGGCAGGTGTTTGCTGTCGAGTCGCTAGTTTGATTCAAGTCTAGCTGGCTAGCAATCATCTGTTGGCAGGTGTTTGCTGCCGAGTCGGTAGTTTGATCTAAGTCTTCAGTAGCATGTCCCGATTCATTTACTCTTTCACTGGTTTCTAAGTCTTCAGTAGCATGTCCCGATTCATTTACTCTTTCACTGGTCTTCTGATAAAATCCTACAAAAACGTGCTCTGATTTATTATCATGATCCATGGTGTTTCACATTGAAACTGATCGTTATCGGCAATATCTCTCTTTTTGAAAACGAACCCGGTTTATTGTTAAAATATACGCTATTCCAAAACTTTGTATCGCAAATAAACAAAGAATTATCTTTTCTTTTATATATTAATGTTATTCTCTGTGACTTGTCATTTCAATCTTAAAACATCGGGTTTCTCCGCTTCTTACCATCTATACTCTTAGATTAGAGGTTCGGAATCGGCCGAGTTTTGACGAATGTTGTCATTAGTAAGTTTCCTAGTTATCAAATTCAAGATCGTTCACAGTTTTCCATATTTATCTGGACTTTGCAGTCGACGCATTTGCAAGCGAAACATTTGATGTGGAAAAAGTTCAAGGGCGTAACTGAAATAGAAAACAACAAGTTCGAACATTAATATGTGTTGTATTAACTCATGCTTTTTGTTTTAATTTGGTAGATTGGACTTTTTGTTGTCAGATATTCGGAATCTCTAGTTTTATCAATGTAATGCCAAGACACGTTTTGCCCTGTAACTCCTGCTTTTCTGTTCATAATTTAGTAATAGTTTAAATCATAAAAACGAAGAAGGGGTATAAGTAATAATAAGACAATTCTTTACAAGAGACCAAAATGACCAATCATTTCTCCTCCGAAGCATCAGAGATCACCCCATGTGTTCTTGAGGGAGAGGGAGGGGGTCGAGTTGCCCAGTCTTTAGTTTTATATGGTGTTTTTTTTTAACTATAATAAGTGTTTGCCTGTTTACTTGTTTGTCTGTTTGTCTTTTTTTATAAGCATTGCGTTGTCAATTTATTTTCGACTTATGAGTTTGAATGACTCTCTTGTATCTCTCGCCTCTCTTCCTGACAAATTTTCAATTAGTTAAACAAGGACATAGACCTTCGTTTATTCTACTTATCCTAAATGCTCTTCAACTTTGTACTTGTTTGGCTTTATAAATATTTGATATGAGCGTCACTAATTAGTCTGATGTATACAAAACACGCGTTTGGCGTTCTTAGACTAAATTATAATCCAGGTATCTTTGATAACTGTTTTAAGTTTATTTATATATCTATACTATTAAACGAGAAGACCTCATTTTTGGTGTCGCTTCTCTTCTTTCCAGAATAAATTAATCAATACGCCTCTGTGTCCTATAGGTACAGTGCATAGTCGCATTTGTCATCCATTCATATGGTTATTCAGATTGAGTTATTTTAGGAGAAAAACGAGAAAAAAGGCATCCGGATATTGTCCCGTCATTGTACGAAATTTTAAGTCAAATTAGACTTCCGGTTTGCGTTTTTCTGTATACTTTGAACATACATATACTACGAATAAAGTGTATCAGAATTTTATCTGCTATCATTTCCAAGTTTACTATCCACGGCGGTCACAGAGTTTATTAAATAGAGAGGGTCTGTATACTATATCAATGATCACCATGGATCGATTAGTAAACTTAGAATTTTGAAAGTAAATACGCTTTATTTATATAGTAATGAATGTTCATAATATACAGATAAGCGCTAAAATTATTTATGTGAACTTTTGATACTTTTTCTGAAATTCTCCGTCATTAAATCTTTTACAAAATTCATTGATTACATAAAAAAAAGAAGATGTGGTATGATTGCCATGTTAAGACAACTCTCCACAAGAGATAAATGACACATATATTAACAACTATAGGTCACCGTACGGCCTTCAACAAAGAGCAAAGCCCATACCGCATACTCAGCTTCAAAAGGCCCGAAATGACAATGTAAAACAATGCAAACGAGAAAACTAGCGGCCTTATTTATGTACAAAAAATGAACGAAAAACAAATATGTAACACATAAACAAACGACAACCACTAAATTACAGGCTCCTTACTTAAATAAATGTTCATAACTTGGCATACTAAATGTATGTTCATATTGAAATTGATAGAAAACCAAAAATTGGGAATTTTGGAAATAAAGGTGGAGGGTAAAAAAACATTTTCCTGTCCCCAATAACCTATAACTTATGATACTTTTGCTGAAATTCTCCAGTCATTCTGTATTTTACAAAATTCTTCCAACAACACTTTACATACTTTAAACTACGCTCTGAATGCCCGCGATTTCGCGGGTGTGTTCTAGTATACTATTATTTTTAAAAAGGTCTGTTATCTTGAAACAGAGAGGCGAGCATCCTCAAACCAACTATAATCAACAAGACGTTGTGTAAATAAATATAATGTGTACTACGTTCCTGCTTTTAAATACGTCCAAGTAAAAGAATACACATATATCAAACAATGTCGAATCATAAATTAAAACAGGATAGTCAGCCTTCAACTATGAAAAAAAGTAAAATATCGAACACTAAGGACGGTGATTTCCTAAGCAAATGCACAAACACATCGAGCAAATGGATAACAACTGTCATATTCCTGACTTGGTACAGACATTTTCTTCTGTAGAAAATGGTGAATTAAAACTGGTTGTATAGCAAGCTAAACCTCTCACTAAAAATACCATTATATTGAAAACGATATGTGAACAAAACAAAGACATACTAGTTACAAATGTCAAAAATAGGGGGACAGCAATAAACAGAAACACCTATACCTTAAAGTCGACTACTAAAGGCCCCGACAAGAAAAAAAGGAAACATTTCAATTAAAAAACCTAACGGTCTATTTTAAAACAAAACAATTTGCCAAAATCAAATATAACAAATATGAACCAACGACAACCACTAAAACACAGTCTATCAAAACTAAACTTGGTACCAAATGTATTTAGAGAACCTAAGTTGTACTTGCTGACGAAAATGTAACACCGTTGCAATTAAAAGAGTCAGATCTGTTTATGTGTCACAATGTTTTGCTATAGTACACATATTTCGTGTAAACAAATTAATGTTTATACCATATGACAGATATGTGATTCAGAAATACAAAACTTTTAAGTGGTAGTGGTATATATTCCTCGTATTTCAATGTTTCATTGTTGTTTGGTTATTTTGCTTATTAATATTTTCAATTTCATACTTGTGTTTTTATGTATATCAAATGTATATTGCGAAATTTGTGATAACTTCCTGAAATACTGGATTATAAACATAACGAATTTTCGTTGTTGTATTCTTTTACACAAAGCAAACAGGAATTTTATTAGCAATAAAGATGTCTGAAAATATAACCATTATGAAGCTTGGAACAAAACTTCAAGAACCTCTAATTTACAGTTCATAAGAAAAATTAAGATACAGTGTGTAATAAGACTGACACACGAATGGACGAATGTTTTCAAACATCTGTGTCAGGGTATCACCAGCCAAGTAGTCAGCACTTCGGTGTTGACATGAATATCAATTATATGAATCAGATCATTTTTTTATTACAAATTTCCTGTTTACAAAACTTTGAATTTTTCGAAAAACTAAGGATTTTCTTATCCCAGGAATAGATTTCCTTAGCCGTATTTGGCACAACGTTTTTGAATTTTGGGTCCTCAATGCTCTTCAACTTTGTAATTGTTTGGCTTTACAACTATTTTGATCGCAGCGTCGCTGATGAGTCTTATGTAGAAGAAACGCGCGTCTGGCTTATTAAAATATAATCCTGGTACCTTTGATGACTTTCTTCATCTCTATCCCTGTCGACGTGTTTCTGTGCCAATGGAAGGTTATGGTCACTAGACAAGCCCTTAAGAACATACCATAGTAAGCAATACAAGCTGAGAAATCCACACGCCATAAGATGCGACTAGATTTACATTCCTATCTAGGAACTAAATTTATAATCATTCATTTCCTTTTACAAAATTGCTCGTAATATCTTCAGGATTAGGATAATCAATTTAACCGAAGTTACCCGGAGACTCCATATCAGAATTATGTTCTCTTATGCATTTGATATAAGTGATTTGCATTTGTAACTGGTAAGTCATAAATGACAGACCTAGTGTTTTGGGATTTGTTATTTTTGGTCCAAAAAAAGAAAAAGAAAATTAGATCAAACTCAAATGTCAAGGTCATATTCTGAATTTGGTTTTGGCTTATTCTCACTTATTTTAAAACATCGTACAAGATAACGACAACATTTATATTCCATCGAAATGTTATTTGCGACAAATCGTATCTTTTAAATTTGGGTTGAAAGGGTGCATAATAGACATTAAATGGGAGTTTTGCCCCTCTTACACTTACAAGGCGTATAGCGGTATAACACATTAACCATACATAGATATAGGAAGGTGTGGTGTGAGTGCTAATGAGACAACTCTCCATCCAAATAAATCATATTAGGTCAATAAAATTGAGAATGGAAATGGGGAATGTGCCAAAGAGACAACAACCCGACCATAGAAAAAAACAACAGCAGAAGGTCACCAACAGGTCTTCAATGTAGCGAGAAATTCCCGCACCCGGAGGCGTCCTTCAACTGGCCCCTAAACAAATATATACTAGTTCAGTGATAATGAACGCCATACTAATTTCCAAATTGTACACATGAAACTAAAATTAAAATAATACAAGACTAACAAAGGCCAGAGGCTCCTGACTTGGGACAGGCGCAAACATGCGGCGGGGTTAAACATGTTTGTGATATCTCAACCCTCCCCCTATACCTCTAGCCAATGTAGAAAAGTAAACGCGTAACAATACGCACATTAAAATTCAGTTCAAGAGAAGTCCGAGTCTGGTGTTAGAAGATGTAACCAAAGAAAATAAACAAAATGACAATAATACATAAATAACAACAGACTACTAGCAGTTAACTGACATGCCAGCTCCAGACTTCAATTAAACTGACTGAAAGATTATGATTTCATCATATGAACATCAGGCACAATCCTTCCCGTTAGGGGTTTAGTATCATACCATCATAACATATATGAGAAGAACATAACCCGTGTCATGCCAACAACTGGTTTTTGAATAAATGTGTTTAGTTCCGATGCAAAGACCCTATAAGTGAATCAATATTAACGCCAAAATATGCAATCTTTAATGACCTGACAACAGTATCGTAACTATATCCCTTCTTAATAAGTCTATTCAAGGGTTTTGTTAGTTTTTGAGGTGAATACTGACACCTTTGTGCTTTATAAAGAATATTTCCATAAAAATTGGATGTGAAATACCTGAACGTATAAGAAGTCTGCATGTTGAGCTATATTTACGAATGATGTCCTTATACCGATGATAAAATTTAGTAAATGTTTTGACTAGTTTGTGATATCGAAAACCCTGGTGTAATAAGTTTTCAGTAATACATAAATTTCTCTGTACGGCCTTCAACACGGAGCCTTGGACCACAACGAACAACAAGCTATAAATGGCCCCAAAATTACAATTTTGAAACCATTCAAACGGGGAAACCAACGGTCTAATCTATATAAAAAACGAGAAACGAGAAACACGTATAAAATACATAAACAAACGACAACTACTGTACATCAGATTCCTGACTTAGGACAGGTGCAAACATTTGCAACGGAATTAAACGTTTTAATGGTACCAAACCTTCTCCCTTTTTCTGAAACAATAGCATTACATCACAACATAGAAAAACACACGATAAAATATCAATTGGCAGGCTTAACTCAATAAACGTAAATTAGCACACTATGAACGAACAAATTTGATCTGCGATATCTTAATGAAAATGCACAGTTAATAAAATAATAGGGACAAACATTCAAGGCCAAAAAGCAAACAAAGAAGTCCAAACAAAGCCATGACAAGACACCACTGCGAAACATTTAACCCTTCGAAAATAATTACTTTTGAAAAAAAAAGGTTTTAATAATACAGGTAAATGAAAAATAATTTTGTCGTTTTAGGTATACTACCACGTCCACTTGTATTTTTGTCCATCTGATGAGTTAAGCCTTTTTTAAATGATTTTTATAGTTCGTTCTTATGTTGTACTGTTATACCACTGTCCCACGTTAGGGGGAGGGTTGGGATCCCGCTAACATGTTTAACCCCTCCACATTATTTATGTATGTGCCTGTCCCAAGCCAGGAGCCTGTAATTCAGTGGTTGTCGTTTGTTTATGTGTTACATATTTGTTTTTCGTTCATTTTTTTTTATATAAATGAGGCCGTTAGTTTTCTCGTTTGAATTGTTTTCATTGTCTTATCGGGGCCTTTATAGCTGACTCTGCGATATGGGCTTTGCTCATTGTTGAAGGCCGTACGGTGACCTATAGTTGTTAATGTCTGTGTCATTTTGGTCTTTTGTGGATAGTTGTCTCATTGGCAATCATACCACATCTTCTTTTTTATACTTATGTATATAAAATTCTTCCAATAATTAGGAATACCAAGAAAGTCCTGTCATATAAATACATAATTTAGCACTAGATACAAATTGGGGTGAATATCAACAATAAAATTATACAATTAGAGCTAGCTAAAACTTCCCTGTACATATTTAAGGAGAATAATCTTAAAGTTCATACACATGTTGTATGAAGAAGTGAAAATTAGAAGATATTCCAAATAATGTATATAGACACGACCCATATCAATATAAAATAACAAAAAAGCATTATAAACAGTATCAACAGGTCGAATTAACAAGAAAATACGATTTGAGAGTACTCGCAGTTACTGACAGCTAGTTAAAAGCCAAAATCAATTAATAATGAAAACATCATGCATCAGAGACTTAAATCAACTAAAACACATTCCAGGAATTTAGTATTTTAACGTCACGAACAGTCAGAGAAGACATGACTTGTGCAATGCCAAAAAATAAATGTATCGACAGGTAGTAGGATAGTGAGGAGCGACTTCTACAGAGATAAAAATTAACGTGTTTGTGTCTCTATATATCCCGCCTCAAAAGAAGATACAATTTAATTATGTTTTAATTTGCTAGTGACAAAATCGATATTAGTGCCAATGTAAACTATATTCAGAGATGTAATTACAATATTGGTACGATAACCCTTACTTATAAGTTTGTTTAAAGGTTCGATGAGTTTACACGGATCACATAGTGATTTCCTCGCTATAAGTACAATATTACCGTAAAATACCATTTTTAATAAGTTTTCTACAGGTACAGCCAAAATTACTAATCAAATCTTTGTATCTATGGAAGAATTTAGTAAAAGTTTTAAGTAATTTATGGTATCGAAATCCCTGACACAATAATTTCCCAGTGATGCATTGATTACGTTCGTTAAAATCTATGACATCAGAACACACACGGGCATACCGAACGAGTTGTGATATATAAACACCGTATGATGGAGACAAAGGCTCAGCGCCGTCTAAAAAAGGAAAATTAACAATAGGAAATGAAAAATCGTCTCTTTTGTCGTAAATGTTAGTATGTAGTTTCCCGTTTGAAATTGCAATGTCTAAATCTAGAAAAGGACAACTGCTGCTGTTTATGTTAGATTTAGTTAAAGTAAGTTCTTTTGGGTAAATTTCGGAAGTATATTTAGACAACTCTGGATTATTCAACGAAAACATATCATTCAGATAACGGTAGGTATTTTTGAATGTATCAACCAAATATAACAATGATGGGTCTTTACTGAGTTTGGTCATAAACAGAGATTCATAGCAATATAGAAATGAATCTGCTATTAAAGGGGCACAGTTAGTGCCCATAGGAATACCTACTACCCGACGATACACTATATCGCCGAAACGTACATAAATGTTATCTAGCAGAAAACTTAAAGCTTCAATCATCACATTTCCAGTAAGTGTATCGTTACAGAAAAAGGCCTTAAACGAGTTACAGCAAATAAAATTACAATGAGATTTTTCGAAAGACCATTTTATCAAATACAAAAACTTTTTCTATATAAAATTGTGTGGAAGCGTAGTGTACAGAGTAGAAAAATCATAACTGTCAACAGAATTATAAGGACCACCAAAAGCATGTATTTTATCTAAAACCTATAAAGAATTTTCAACACTCCAGAAATAATTAATACCATTATTTTCATAAGCTTTATTACAAAAGTTAATAACCAGTTCTTTGATAGTAGTAAGAGAGGTAGTTAGAAGCACTGATAGATTAGTAGTAGAACACTTACTCGAAGCGGAGATGAAACGGAATTTAATTTTTTTTTGTGTAATTTTGGTAACCAGTACATGGTAGGGACTTTCAAATGTTCGGAAGACGCTTTAAGCTGGGTAGTGGCAGTGGTATGCTTGTTAAGATTTGACTCTCTGTGGTGCGCACGGACCTGAATGTAGAGGAATTGATAATTTCGTTTTGAAGAACTTCCGTGTGGTATATGCGTCACACCACCACAACATTATTGGCTGCCTTGTCTGCCGGTACGAACACAAACCGCTCTGCGAGTACCTTGAGTTTATTTTTTATTCTAGAAATGGGAATATTATGGTTCCTATTATTAATTTCCGAATTGTTCACTAAATGAGATATTCGAATATTAACAGTATTCATAATTTTATTCAAATACATGTAACTATCTAAAGATTTTTTATCAGATTTTTCACGTTTGCAACAATTTTTACAGTAGGCAGACAGAGCGTCTTTAATGACACTGTTTCCAATCTATTATAGATGGAGGACGGGTATTTTGGTCCTTTCTTTAGAAAAGTTATGACCTCACGGTCTTCGACGATGTCGAAGTCTCCTGTAATAACATGACCATAGGGAACATATCTAAAACTATATGTTTCGCAGTCTCAAGTGGAAGGAACATTATTTTCTACATTGACGTCTGCTGTAATTGACGTATAATTAAAAATTAAAATAAGAATACGAAATAATGGGTTGTTCTATATTATCAAAATAATAATATGGAGGTATTAAGCTATAGACAGAAGAGTCATTGAATATGCTAGACAAATTAATAAAATCAATACCTCTATTTATATATTTTGATTTAAGAAAATGTCGTTTATGATTTTCAGGTTTATCAATAGAGGTCGGTCATTTAAGGGCATACGATACAGTTACAGGAGAGGTAGACATCTAATGACGTTGCTAACGTAAAATGTTATTTTCGCGACGTCAAACTATGACATATCGGGAAAAGATGCATTTTTCGACTGATTTTTATCATTCAAACTGATTTTAAATTGAGTGCATTGCCCCCTAATTTTTAAAACGAGTGCATTGCCCCCTAATTTTTAAAACGATATTTTGTTTCATTTTGCAGGGAGATTATGTGGACCAAATTTTATAAAACTGGAAATAGTGCAATTTTTTTAATTTTGATAACTTTACAGCAAAAAAATACGTTTTTTTTTCTCAATTTAGGAACATTTGATAAATATGGGTTATTTCTGAATAAAAAAAAGCATAAATTTTTAGAATACTTATAAAATACAGAAATTACAAATTATTTAACAAAAAACAATATGTGTTTATCTTTTAAAACAAAAAAGTTATGGCTTTCTTTCGAAAGAGAAAATACGGCCACAAATCCGAATTTTGAGCAAATATACAAAATTTCGACCTCATTTAACTCAAAAAGTAGCACATGAAGGTATGTTTTTTATAATATATTTGATTAAATCAGGCAAAAATAGTCTATAAGGAAATTTTTATCAAACTGTAAATACGGGATCAAAACTGTATCGTATGCCCTTAAAGACGTATCAACCGTATCGTATACGTTGACGTATGCGCATCTGCAGATTTATCAAAAAACAGTATGTGATCTCGAGCTTTAATTTTATGTACTTTCAATAATGCAAATGAGCAACTGATTAATTTCTAATGCAAAAATTAACAAAACAATTAGGAAATATCGAGTTTTCTGGAACATTAATCCGACTTTTAAAGATATTCCGGATAGTTGGAACAGTTTACAGGCATGATAAGGGTGAACATGTTAAAATCGTTTATTTGTGTTCTTACTTGTGCTCACGTAGAACCAAATTGTTATTTGACAAATAGAGTGATACTCAGTACTGTTTTATTAAATATACATGTATTTATATGACATCTGAAGACATCTCGTGTTTCTATTACCTCTTATGATAACATCGCAAATGAACGATATTCAAAGTTCCCTACATGTATATAAGAAGTACATTTTATTTTTTGTGTGTGTTTATTGATGTACGATCTTGCAATAGTTTTTAACTAGATTATTAAAGGATTGTGTACGATATTCGTTTACCTGCCCTATATTGGCTCATTTTTAATGGCATGTAAAAGTAGTTGATAGACCCCCTTATTATTATTTTTACAAAACACCACTATTGCAAATTCTGAAAGTGAATTTTTGATTGTTTCGAACGCAAAGTGTTCTTAAGCTCGGAATCACTTACTGTTTGTTTTATAAATCTGCAGATGCGGATACGTCAACGTATACGATACGGTTGATATGTTTTTAAATTACCGAACTCTAGACGAGCATTTGCATTATTCACGTATCTGTATACGTGCACGGATCGACGTAAACGTATCGGACAGATTTCTTTACAGTAGAGCATTTGCATTAATCAAGTATTTGCTGGCGTATCCGAATCGACGTATCGTATAACACGTATATGAGGAAAGGATAAATTAAGTCATGTTGGTCCTGATGAAAATATTATATAATACATTTAATTTTAATTGCGATCGGGGTAAAATCATTATTGTAAACAAATCTGTTCGATCCGTATACGTCGATCCGTGCACGTATTCTGATACGTGAATAATGCAAATGCTCTAATAATGATTTAACCCCGCATTTGCATTAATCAAGTATTTGCTGTCGTATCCGTATCGAAGTATTGTATAACACGTATATGAGGAAAGGATAAATTAAATCAAGTTGGTCCCGATGAAAATATTTTATATTGCATTTAATTTTGATTGAGATCGGGGTTAAAATCATTATTGTAAACAAATCTGTCCGATACGTATACGTCGATCCGTGCACGTATCCAGATACGTGAATAATGCAAATGCTCTAATACTAGGAAATAGCCTGTGATGAAAAAAAGGCTGTAATAATACGGATGTATTCATAAAACGGGATAAAAAAGAAATTTTATCACACTCCAGAAAAATAGCATATAATTTACTTATAGGTATCTGACCCAGTTTGCATAATACTTGATGTCTGCCATTATTCTTTATTACAGATAACAGATCAGCAAGTGTATAATTTATACGATGTTTAATACGTTGATTACGGTTTTTGCGTTTACCATGAGACCTATTATTTATACGTCATTTATCAACAATATTAATGACATCGATAGAAGTTTTATTATGTTCCCTTGCCCTAATATTTTGTTATTGAGACCGAGAGGATACGCTGTTTGAAGTCTTTTTGTCCAAAACAATTCGCGAACTTCGTGTAATTTTTCAAATTGTATACATTGTATTAAAGACCTTTGTGTCTTTTGATTTTATGTCCTTGGTGTTTATGACCTTGAGGTCAAGGTCATAGGTAAATTTGACGTTCTAGATTTTGACCTTTACTTTAATGTCATATTTCTACATCATATAGCCATATGACTTTGTGCATTAGGTTACAAGCCTTATGACCTTGACAAAAAAAGAAGTGACCTTGTGTGAAAATGTAGGGGCTATCTTTTGTACTTATGTACTGTTCTGAAATTTGGGGTGTTAACTCATCATATAGGGACTCTGAACCCTTGTTCAATTGTTCTCTAAAATAGTTTTTAATTCCAAAAATAAAATTGAGAAAAAAAAAACATTTTGAAATAATTGGATACCAAAATTTCTTTTTCAAGAAATGTGACCATACCGATTCTTGTGCGAAATAATCTATGAATATTTGTGGGTAAAGTACTGTAACAGACTTATTATAGATCATTATACGCATGTTCTATGTTATCCATGGTTAATTGATCCTTCCAGTGGTGGATCGAGAAATCTTTAAAAGGTTGGGGGGGGGGGGGGCAAAAAGGGAAACCGCTCAAGTAATGCTTGTTCTATGTTATCCATGGTTAATTGATCCTTCCAGTGGTGGATCGAGAAATCTTTAAAAGGTTGGGGGGGGGGGGGGGGGGGGGGGGGGGCCAAAAAGGGAAACCGCTCAAGTAATGCTGCAGTGATACCCTGAATAATCAACCACGTTTTTCACAAAAAGGGGAGATGGAGTGATCACTTTGGCCCTCTCTTCTAAATCCGTCTCTGACTCCGTTTAACGTTCATTGTAAATGTGTATTATTTTTAATTATTTTTCTTTGACGCTCAATTGAAGTGCGTGTTTTCCTGTTACATATATATCATCATAACATGTACATGTGATAATATTATTTGTTAATACGAGCATCTCTGTCATTATTACGACTCAACCTATATAGATAACTTAATAAATAATGTTATATACATTTACAACATACAAAACATATGCCAGAACAATAAACATGCTAAGATGAAGATTATAATGAAATTAAGTATTTCATTTTCCATACCTCCCACGTTGCTCATCTACTGATTTTTAGACATAGATTGATCGAATGATTTCTAAAATGTTATCATGGTTATCAAAGTCTACAAAATGATAACACGCTATACGATATTAAATATAACTGTAATGACATTTTAAAATGCCATTTCCCAGTAACATGCACCAATTACACGTGATCAGTAATTACATGACAGAGAGACCTGTTTCTGACGAAAATGTGTATCTTACATTTCACTAACAGATGTTGATTATGTTGAAAATATTTATGTAACTGTAATTGCCTTGCACCTACCTGATTTCAATGTACATGATGTAGCTGTATGTGCATATATACATATTACACGCCTCAAGATTTATAATTTGATCCACACACTTTGAGAAGATATCGCCTTCCGGAAAATGGCAGCACTTATTATATATATGCGTCTAATTAATCGATCGCACATCCATATATAATACACTTGTTATGTTTATAAACATATTTGTTTACATCTGAACATGTAAGATTATAAATTTCTATTTGTCAATAACCTTTTAAACTCTAAGCAAATGTAAATATTTTACAAGCTCGTTATGTAGCTTTTTATTCGGTCATATTAAATACACACATAATTCAATTGATTGATGGATTGATCACCTATCGTCAGTGTATAGTTCAAACTCGTTTAAAGAAATAAACTTATAAAAACCCATTATGTACATTTGCAAATGCATTCTTTATGCTGTGATGCTTTCGTTCTGTATAATCAGTTTTGTTATTGATTAGATTGGATGGTGAGTTAATTGTATCATTTGCAATCATACAACATATTTTTAAAACTATATTGTCTGATCGGTTGTCAGGAGGAATTTTCAAAAAAACAAAATATTCTTTTAAATTATGTTATACATTTTTAAAATCCAATTTTAAGGTCTGTCGTCTAGTCCTGTCAGTAAACATTGTTATGCAAACACACCTACTCTGTTGTTATGTGATTGTCAGACTCATTAAAAATCAATTTTTATTTTTTTCTGTGTTTTTTTTTACTGTAGAATTTATGCCTTTGCACAAAAAGATCAACATATTTTCACACCTACCACAATCGACAATTTTGTAAAATTTTGGTCAAAGGTTAACAAATATCTCATCGCTCCACGAGTAGAAATACGTATAACAGGTGCATAAAATCCTTAATTATATATGCACAAACATAAATTTTTAAAGGCCATAGAAACAGTTGTATTGTTAAATAGTTATCAACGGTACTAGGAATATAATTTAGTACGCCAGACGCGCGTTTCGTCTACATAAGACTCATCAGTGACGCTATGATCGAAATAGTTATGAAACCAAACAAGTACAAAGTTGAAGAGCATTGAGCGTTGCTAAGCAATTCATATATCACAACTTGTTTTTTAATACCTTCTCTTATAAAAAGTTCCATCTCTCTTGTTTAATTTCAGCTATATATCAGCCTGTAATGTACCATATATTACTTGACCATTTTACTTGACTAATATATGAAGCTCTTCTTAAAGGGTAAATTTAAACTAAAAATTTACTATTCGAAATTCTAAACCTCTCAAGGGGATGATATATATTTTTTAATTGTTTATATTAATTATACGGTTATGTAAGAGATTCAAACATGCCCGATCCAAATGTGTACGCGATTTACCTTCTTAAGCATTTTCTATAATTTGTTTCAATAGAATGTGGAAAAAAAAATTATAATCAAAATTTTGAATTGTTGAAAACTAAGGAGTTCTACCCTGTGAATAGATTACTTTAGTTGTATAAATAAAGGCAACAGTAGTATACTGTTGTTCAAAATTCATAAATCGATAGAGAAAAAACAAATCAGGGTTACAAACTAAAAGAATTATTTAACTTTTACATCTGTTTTGATTAGAGTGTTACTGATGCGTCTCTTATAGAAGAAACGCGCGTTTGGCATACATTATTCATAACCTAGTGTTTATTTTATTTCATTTCTCACCACAACGGCCTTCAAAAACTAAGGAAAACGTAACTTTGAAAGTGATTATGATTTTAACAATTGAAGCTAGTTGATTAAGTGTCACACATTATTTTGGTATTAAATTTTATATTTCAAACTGTCTAATTATATTGATTTCTATTATGAACATTTCGTATACAGCATGCATTTTTAATTTATTCAATACTAAGAATGATCTCGAAAGTCGCTATGAATTTAGATGTCCGAAATATTTGTTTACATCTGAAACATGTAAGATTATAAATTTCTATTTGTCAATAACCTTTTAACCTCTAAGCAAATGTAAATATTTTACAAGTTCGTTATGCAACTTTTTATTCGGTCATATACACACATAATTCAATTGATTGATGGATTGATCACCTATCGTAATTCTCTTTGATAAATTAAATCACTTTATTATATAATTTCTGTTTACAACATGACTCCAACAAACTGTGTTGTAATAGCAACTTTATTTGGTATTTAAGAAAGATAAATTTATATTCAGGGACTCAGTTTGGATATGCCAACGAGAGCACATGAACTGCGTTCGGATTTTCCATCGCGATCATATACATTGTTTTTGATTTAAAATAACTAAGTTGTAACACTGATATTTTATATTTGAACTTTATTTAATGAATTTGGACTTTACCAATTTGTTTATGTTTACTGTATTGAAATTCCGACTTGTGTGTGAATAAAGAGCTAGTACCCCGCATTTTGAATCGTTCCCAAAGACGGAATCCCACTCGAAGCCGTTCTGGCAATGTTTATCTGAAAAGGTACAAAATCTTTCTTCATATAAGTACAAACGTGTAGTATACATCTTGTTTATTCTAAACTATTGAAAATTAAACTAAACGGCTTTGTCTTAGATATTCTTTAAATGATCCTTGATTTTGTCCCAGAAAAGTTCTTTTGCGTAACTGTCTTCGCTCCAAGCTGCATAATTTGATAACTTTATGAACGAGTAAATTGCTGCATTCATATTTTTAAATTCCACCTCTTCGAGCATGACGGGGAAAATTGTTAATGATCCTTCTTTAGTAAGTTTACTTCGAGCCACATCAAGCTGAAAGAGACACCATTCATTTTTTGAAAAGTTCTTAGAAAAAACAGGTATAACCGTTTTGCTCAAATTCATGTGATCAACGATATTGTCCGCAAAAACTTTCCCAACTTCGAAATCCCTATGAGGAATGCAGAGTCTGAAGCCACGTTCTGTTTCTATTTCCTTGATGAGTTTATCTTTCACCCACTTGAAATCTTCATAGCAGTATATCACGTAGGCAACATATACACAATTATTGTGTTTCAGTTGGTGATAATTTCTATAGCGCGATCGAATGTTGTAAAGTTGGAAACGGATTCGCCATCTACAAAAGTATATAATGATTGTAGCTAATAGAATAACACCAACAAGACTTCCAACTGACACTGCAATAATTAAAGCGATATTTTTACAGCTTTCGGGAGTCGGATTGTAATTGATAAGAAATTCCGAATTTTCACACTTGTATTTGGTGGCATTTTTTATTTTAACCTTTGTTGATTTCATCCAGTCTCTGAACCACATTAGGTCACAGGAACACGTGAAATGGTTATTTAAAAGATTAATTGTCTTTAAATGGTCAAGTACAGTTGATGGTATAGATTTTGAACTAATCGTGCTTATTCTATTATTCTCCAACTTAAGTTCTTGTAGTAACTTAACGTCTTTAAACGTTGATGAACCATCGATCCATGGTACTATCTTGTTGTTCGCCATGGAAAGCAACTGAAGCCGCGGGAATTGGTATAGGAAGTTCCAGGGAATATAATCAATTTGTAATTTTTCCAAATAAAGTTTTTGTAGTTTTTTTAATGGTTTGAACATGTCTCGGATAGATTTTTGTGTGAAATCGAACAAGTTGTTTGACAGATCAAGAGAAAAAATATTTTTACATTGATCGAAAAGTGTCTGCGGGTCAAAATATCCGACATGTGCAGACCAATTGGTAAAACGGAATCCGTTTGTCATAAAAAAACTTAATTGTCCTAAAGACGAACTATTAAATGCATACGGGCTTATTTTTAAGCTACGTCCTTGCATTTTAATCAAACTGAGTTCCTTTAAGCTCTTTAATTCTGAAAATGTATTTGTATGCAGTTGATTTATGTTGAGGCCGTTTAAAAACAATTGTTTTAATGATTGTAGGCATCTGAATTTGTCTTTCATGTCTGCAAATGATTGCAGTTGTGTGTATGACAGATGTAATGTCTTTAACTGAAAAAGCCCGTCATCACAAAACGCAGGGATTTTAGTTAACGGGTTGTCGCCCAGATGTAACCAAGTTAAGCTAGAGAGTCCTTTTAGATTCAAGTTTTGGCTTGATATTCTATTCCAGTTTAGGTCTAGTCTGAACAACTCTTTTAATTGTGCAAACCATGTTCCATTGAATGTTTCAATATCATTGTTGGTCAAGGAAATATTATGAATCTTGCACCCTTTAAGTCCACTAAACATGCCGTCAAAGGGTTTGAGTTTCATGCTTTTTAATACCAATGTATTTATGTAACGTTTCGGTAGGCTGTAAAAGCTGTACGCTAGATCACTACTTATAAGTTGATTATTACCAGAAATATCGAATTTACATAGCCAAATCATATCACTAAATGTGTTGTTGTGAATGAATGTTATATTGTTGTACTTTAAGTTCAAGTCAGTAACATGAGAACTCGGTAATGATATATTTTCTAGTGACTTTTTAGATAGTATCTGTAAGTCGTTGTTGATAAATACAACTTTCCGTGTTCCATCGGGGAATTTCGGAATGTATGTCAATTTTCGTTTTGACCTTCCATCGCATGTTCCAACGTTTATTTTTCGTGTTTGTTTTTGTTCCACAGTACATGTACAGTACTTGTTGCAGTTTGTTTTTGCGAGTACCAGTGGTAAAATCGTAAGAAGTAGAAGTTTCATAATGTCTGAAAAAAATCTAGAGATTAACTCACATAATAAAGTAAATATAATAAAGACGAGTTAAATTTAGAGCATTCAGATATCAATAAAATTGCAAACTTATTAGAAATATTTTTTTTTTAAACATTTATGTTGAGCATCAAAGAAAATTTATGATGTGGATCTGAACTTTGATAAATAAAAATAACAGTAGTATACCGCTGTTCAATAGTCATAAATCGATCAAGCGAAAACAAATGAGGGAAACAAACTAAAACCAAAGGAAACACATAAACTATTAAACGAAAAAACAACAAAACCGGTACAACAGAAACACTTACTAATAACTGGGACAAAAACAAATGCCAAAAAACCTAGAAACGATAATAATATTAAGGATTGGAAATGGGGAATGTGTCAAAGAAACAACAACCCGAACAACGATCAGAACAAAACCCTAGACGAACTGAATATTTGATAACAACTTCCATAATCCTGTGTTTGTACAGGACATTTTAGGTTTTAATGGTGTGTTGAACCTGTTTCCATAGCTAGTCAAACATCCTGCTCATACGGCAATGTTAAAAATACCGCTAAAATGAAAACACTACAAACACGCAAAGAACACGCAGGACAGAGAAATACATAAATAAATAATATATTAGTACATTACAACATACTAACTGCAGAATAAAAACGGACACCTCGCTAGAACTAACGACAGCACAAACGAAATAGAAAGTTCGCAGCAAATGAATGGATCAACGCCAAAATAAGTGACGTATTTTGTGTCACGTTTATATTTTCAGTGGTAAATTTCTAAAAATAAAACAGATTTGTTTTATTAAGGCCACACCAATGTAATTTCTTGTTCTAAGGATTTTTGAACTCCAAAAATTGGGGCGAGCGAACGATTTGAAAATTTTAATGTAAAAATATTTAATTTTTAAATTTGAGTCGAAGCTTGAACCTAAAGTTCCCTAAGCTTCGGTGTTGACATGAATATCTATAATGTGGTCATTTTTATAAATTTCCTGTATACAAAACTTTGAATTTTGAAAAACTAAGGATTATATTTATCCCAGGCATAGATTACCGTAGCCGTATTTGGCACAACTTTTGGAACTTTGTACTTGTTTGGCTTTATAAATATTTTGATTTGAGCGTCACTTATGAGTCTTATGTAGACGAAACGCGCGTCTGGCGTACTAAATTATAATCCTGGTACCTTTGATAACTACTTGAAAAGTAAAGGCGAGCGATTATATTTTTTTGTAAACATAAAATAGTAGGTTTTGACATGAATAAAACTTGATTTATCATTTCTACTATGACAATTCTTTAATTTATGAATTATTTTTTCTTTGTTCACCAAGAAATAATTGAATAATTAAATCTGGTCTATGTATATGTGACTTATAATGAGACAATTCTCCATCCAAGTCATAATCAGGTTGGGAACAACCCCTTAATGTTATAAATATCTCTTTTATGAGGGGTCAATATAAGTTATAATGTATCTTTTTGTAAGAAACACTTTTTAGTACAAAAGGGCTCATATTTTCCCAAAGAACTATATATATATATATCTTGTATTAAATGGTCAAAACATGTCTAAGAATTTTTTAATATTCCTGGACCCTAACCATGTTAATTCATTTAGTTTACCATTTTAATATTATTCAAAATAAGTGGACCCCTCTTTTAGAAAAGTTTTTTAAAATATGATGTATTTCTCCTCTTTTTGAGAAAAGAAATCTTAGTTTTCAAAGGTTTTGTATAATAGAACTATACAAATCCTTGGTATTTGTGCATAAAGTTGCTTAAACTTAAAATCGAATAATGAAATAGCTGCTTTTTTTTTATTGTAGCCTTTACAAACATATAGCAAAACAGAAATAAAATAACTGTAATATTAGGCCTGATCATGTTTGACCATTCAGTAAACACGCTTGAAAACAAACAACATAAAACAAAAACACTGTAGACGAACCACGAAACACTTGACTATACTGACCATTAATATATACATGAAATGTACTGAACATACAGATTTCAAACCACAAAAGATAACTTTAAAAAGGAAGATGTGGTATAATTGCCAATGAGACAACTGTCCACAAGAGACCAAAATGACACAGACATTAACAACTATAGGTCATCGTATGGCCTTCAAGAAAGAGCAAGGCCCATACCGCCTTGTCAGCTATAAAAGGCCCCGATATGACAATGTAAAACAATTCAAACGAGACTTATTACAATATCTAACTCGGCTTAAAAAGAAAAATCATAACTAAATACATGAAAGTTGGATATTTAAATACAAACAGATGTCATTTAGTAATGCAAATTCCCACTTGTCAACACAGCCATATTCGATAAACTTCAGTCTAAGACGTGTTAAAATGTTGTAAGTTAAGACATAATCGCATCGTATAGAAAAATTAACTCGTGATGGCGTCCCTTACCTTTTTGGATAGCATTTAAAATGTAGTTTTGAGAAATATGTTAAGCTAACTAGTTTATTTAAGACGTGAACATCAGGAATTTCAGTTTAAACAAGCTAATTCATAACTGTAAATATTCAAGTAAAAGATTTTTTTTACATAAAATGTATAAAAAAAGACATGGTTGTCAGTCATTAGTCCTGTGAATTGTATTTTAGATACTTTGGTTTAAAAACATTTATGTTACCAATTTTACTACACCAGCTGAACATTCCAAGAATACATGCAAATAATGCTGCAAATTTTTCATTGAAGGACACACTTAGTAAATGTAACTTGTTTTAATTGTTTTTTATTAATATTGGTAATCAGAATTGTCAGGACAATGTTAATGATAAACTTTGATATACAGAAAAAAGTTGATTTAAAAATCTAACCACTGTAAAAAAAAATCAGCCTACGCTTTTTGATTGAAAAGTCCAAACACATATTCTGCAGAATTCGATAGCGAGATATAGTAGTTATTTTTATTTTCAGATTTTCAAAATTCTTCACAAATATAGAGTACAGAGTTTAAAGATTCTGTATAATCTTTTTATTTTATTTTAGAACTTTGGTGTTTTGGAGGACTACCAATGATTTGCCGATTAAAAGCGATTAAAGGTCTGAAACTTTGATTTTTTTATATATCGAGAATGGACTTTTTACTCTTAGTTTTTTTTCGCACAGTTTTTATAATGTTGCTATATGGAACTAACCAAGAAAACCATAGCAGATATCAGAATGTTATAAAGGACAGTTTCATAACCAATAATGTAACAACTAAAGAGGGGAAAGTGTTGTTATTTAAATAATTATACAAACTTACATTCAGAGTTGCTTCATTACACGTATGATTATATTTTTATATAACTTCCTGCGTAATCTTTCTTTAAACATATATATTGAGGAAGTAAATGAGGAAATACCATTGTACGCACTTTGATATGGACTTTTATATAACGTGTGAATTAGCGAATCATTTTGTATATTTAAATCAAATGTTATCAAATCTACAGTTTTATCTGTGTTTGAAGCGCTTTCCTCTTTGAAACTTATAAATATCACAAAAAAAAAACCTCTCAGAGTCAAAGATACGTGCATATAGACATGCGTTACATTGTACACTTTTATTTCTTTGCGAACTTAATTACATTTGAAATTGAGTACTACATTTTGAAATCATGATAAAGTAGTCGATGGTAAACTATAAACAAGTATCATCTTTCCAAACCACGTGTCTCACTTTAGCAACTATTTAACATAGGCCTGGTTGTTTATGAAAACGTATAGAAAAAATATACATAGTGGCAGACATATAAACGATAAATTGACAAACTGTTTTATGATATTATAATTTCACCAGTAAAGAAATAGAAATGTTTAAAACTGAAAAGAATTACATGGTCACCACTTACAAAGTGGTCAGAGCATTCATAATTATCTTTGGTCTCAAATTAGTGGTATTCACTTTGAATTTTATATTTCCGCCTGAAACGCTTGTTTAAATTTTATCCATTATTTTTAAGAAATATTTAACTAGTGTTTGTACACAAACATATTTTTTAAACAACAATACTGTAGTTTCAGTATAATTCGTTGGATAAACATTTTCGTGGATTTCGAAATTACGAAATCAAATGGTTAATGAATGACAAATTTTCTTTAGGCTTGCATCCAGATTTCAGCAAAACCACGAAATAAAATATTCATGAATATGTAAGGCTTTATCCACGAAAATTCGTACCCACGGAAATAAATTGTATTTTAATTGAAAGAACATTTTAAGCAGGATTGAAAATTGTACTAATTGATTAAATAAAAATGCAATTTCGCCAAGTTTCACGATATTGCTTAATTGATGAAACAGATAAATGGGAAAGTGAGCAGTTTATTATAACACAATCACACAAATTAAATTACAAATAATCTTGACTGCTGTACCAATAGTATATCTTTATGGAAATATTTTCACGTGTGACGTTTTAGATGTATGTACATGTATGTGTGAAGTTTTAGATGTATGTAAAGTAAATATTTTTTACGAATTAATTTTAAATATTTTTTACTTAAGTCTTATTCATCGTGTTGAAAATACTCTAAAATCATAGTTATTAGTTTTAAAAATACAGTATTTCAAGGTATTGTTGGATTTTTAAGAACATGTATATATATTTTGTGCAATGTGTCTCATAAGCCAAATGATATGGCTGGGTATTGATTGTGCTATGTATTATCTTACCTCCTATACATTTCTAGGAATGTGATTGGTTAAAAGCGTCCGCGTGAAGACCGTGTATATTTGATATTAGGTTAGTAGGGAGGCGGGGCTTATTTCATACACGGTTAGTAGTGGAGTTACGTCCCTTTATATACCAAATTAAGTAGTAGGGAGGCGGGGCTTATTTCATACACGATTAGTAGGGGTGTTACGCCCCTTTATAAAAACACAACGGAACTGAGAAAAAATCTTAAAGGTTTCAACAGACGAAGAAATTGATGATTAAGATTGAAATAAATCCATTAAACACATTTAAAACTCACACGTTGTTATCGTTGGCTATTCTTGTAGGATCAATGAAAGTAGTTTCTTAATGCTAACAGTACTAGTATTGAAGACTGGCTTGGTCATTTTGATAGATCACAAGTCTAAATTTTACACGTTAAGATAGTCGGTAAGATAAATTCGTTACATAGTGTGCTAGTGACGTAATACGGTATATATGGGGTCAGTAAATTCCATATGGGGATTCGAGCTTCGCTCTCATCCCATATGGAATTTACTGACCCCATATATACCGTATTAGGTCACTAGCACACTATGTAACTAATATTTTATCTTTTAATATTGTTGTATGATATGTATGTCAATCAATATGTGACACAAAAATAAAATAGATTATTATTATTTATATTTTATTTAATAGTTTTTACTTTTTACCCATTATGTCTGTCTGTTTTGTTCACGCATCGTTGCCAATATAATGGAATATGATGCAACTGTCAAACTAAAACGTGAGGTTAAGCTATAAAACCAGGTTCAATCCACCATTTTTCTACATAAGTAAATGCCTGCACCAAGTTGGGAATATGACAGTTGTTATCCATTCGTTTGATGAGTTTGAGCTTCTGATTTTGCCATTTGATAAGAGACTCTCCGTTCTGAATTTCCCTCGGAGTTCAGAATTTTTGCGATTTTACATTTATTATTTAAGTCTCCGTTTTTTAGCTCACCTGGCCCGAAGGGCCAAGTGAGCTTTTCTCATCACTTGGCGTCGTCGTCGTCGTCCGTCGTCGTCGTCCGTCGTCGTTAACTTTTACAAAAATCTTCTCCTCTGAAACTACTGGGCCAAATCAAACCAAACTTGGCCACAATCATCATTGGGGTATCTAGTTTAAAAAATGTGTGGCGTGACCCGGTCAACCAACCAAGATGGCCGCCACGGCTAAAAATAGAACATAGGGGTAAAATGCAGTTTTTGGCTTATAACTCAAAAACCAAAGCATTTAGAGCAAATCTGACATGGGGTAAAAATGTTTATCAGGTCAAGATCTATCTGCCCTGAAATTTTCAGATGAATCGGTCAATCGGTTGTTGGGTTGCTGCCCCTGAATTGGTAATTTTGAAGAAATTTTGCTGTTTTTGTTTATTATCTTGAATATTATTATAGTTAGAGATAAACTGTAAACAGCAATAATGTTCAGCAAAGTAAGATCTACAAATAAGTCTAATGACCAAAATGGTCAGTTGACCCGTTTAGGAGTTATTGCCCTTTATAGTCAATTTTTAACCATTTTTCGTTAATTAAAGTAATCTTTTACAAAAATCTTCTCCTCTGAAACTACTGGGCCAAATCAAACCAAACTTGGCCACAATCATCATTGGGGTATCTAGTTTAAAAAATGTGTGGCGTGACCTGGTCAACCAACCAAGATGGCCGCCACGGCTAAAAATAGAACAAAGGGGTAAAATGCAGTTTTTGGCTTATAACTCAAAAACCAAAGCATTTTGAGGAAATCTGACATGGGATAAAAATGTTTATCAGGTCAAGATCTATCTGCCCTAAAATTTTCAGATGAATCGGTCAATCGGTTGTTGGGTTGCTGCCCCTGAATTGGTAATTTTGAGGAAATTTTGCTGTTTTTGGTTATTATCTTGAATATTATTATAGATAGAGATAAACTGTAAACAGCAATAATGTTCAGCAAAGTAAGATCTACAAATAAGTCTAATGACCAAAATGGTCAGTTGACCCGTTTAGGAGTTATTGCCCTTTATTGTCAATTTTTAACCATTTTTCGTAAATTAAAGTAATCTTTTACAAAAATCTTCTCCTCTGAAACTACTTGGCCAAATTAATCCAAACTTGGCCACAATCATCTTTGGGGTATCTAGTTTAAAAAATGTGTGGCGTGACCTGGTCAACCAACCAAGATGGCCGCCACCGCTAAAAATAGAACATAGGGGTAAAATGCAGTTTTTGGCTTATAACTCAAAAACCAAAGCATTTTGAGGAAATCTGACATGGGATAAAAATGTTTATCAGGTCAAGAACTATCTGCCCTGAAATTTTCAGATGAATCGGTCAATCGGTTGTTGGGTTGCTGCCCCTGAATTGGTAATTTTGAGGAAATTTTGCTGTTTTTGGTTATTATCTTGAATATTATTATAGATAGAGATAAACTGTAAACAGCAATAATGTTCAGCAAAGTAAGATCTACAAATAAGTCAACATGACCAAAATGGTCAGTTGACCCGTTTAGGAGTTATTGCCCTTTATAGTCAATTTTTAACCATTTTTCGTAAATTAAAGTAATCTTTTACAAAAATCTTCTCCTCTGAAACTACTTGGCCAAATTAATCCAAACTTGGCCACAATCATCTTTGGGGTATCTAGTTTAAAAAATGTGTGGCGTGACCTGGTCAACCAACCAAGATGGCCGCCACCGCTAAAAATAGAACATAGGGGTAAAATGCAGTTTTTGGCTTATAACTCAAAAACCAAAGCATTTTGAGGAAATCTGACATGGGATAAAAATGTTTATCAGGTCAAGAACTATCTGCCCTGAAATTTTCAGATGAATCGGTCAATCGGTTGTTGGGTTGCTGCCCCTGAATTGGTAATTTTGAGGAAATTTTGCTGTTTTTGGTTATTATCTTGAATATTATTTTAGATAGAGATAAATTGTAAACAGCAATAATGTTCAGCAAAGTAAGATCTACAAATAAGTCAACATGACCAAAATGGTCAGTTGACCCCTTTAGGAGTTATTGCCCTTTATAGTCAATCTTTAACCATTTTTCATAAATCTAAGTAATCTTTTACAAAATCTCCACTGAAACTACTAGGCCACAATCATCTTTGGGGTATCTAGTTTGAAAAATGTGTCCGATGACCTGGCCATTCAACCAAGATGGCCGCCACGGCTAAAAATAGAACATAGGGGTAAAATGCAGTTTTTTGCTTATAACTATGAAACCAAAGCATCTAGAGCAAATCTGACAAGAAGTTAAATTGTTAATCAAGTCAATATCTATCTGCCCTGAATTTTTCAGATGAATTGGACAACTGGTTGTTGGGTTGCTGCCCTCCAATTGGTAATTTTTAAAGAAATTTTGCCGTTTTTGGTTATCTTGAATACTATTATAGATAGCGATAAACTGTAAACAGCAATAATGTTCAGCAAAGTAAGATCTACAAATAAGTCAACATGACCTAAATGGTCAATTGACCCCTTAAGGAGTTATTGCCCTTTATAGTCAATTTTTAACAATTTTCATTAATTTGGTAAATTTATGTAAATTTTTACCAAATATAGTTCTCTGTTACTAATGGGCAAAGTTCATGATAGATATAATTGTAAGAAGCAAAATCGTTCAGTAAAGTAAGAACTTCAAACACATCACCATCACCAAAATACAATTTTGTCATGAATCCATTTGTGTCCTTTGTTTAATATGCACATAGACCAAGGTGAGCGACACAGGCTCTTTAGAGCCTCTAGTTTTAATGAAAAATTGTGTAAGTCATTGCAGACAAGAACTATTAAAGGCTAAAGCTACTCATTAAAATCAAGCTCGGAGGATTCAATCTGTTCTGTTTATTCACTATCGTTTTCACGCTGCCTCTCAAATACTTATTCATAATTGAAAACTATTACATCTTACACGACTGTTTTAAAACAATGCACTTCTTTATTTTTTTTAGGTGTTTTTAAAACCACCAACAACATAAAAGCAATTATAGTTCAGCATTGTTTTTATTACTGAATATCAGGTGTAAACAAACCTCCGTTTCCACTATTTGTCCTGATAAATAACTGATAATCTACATTCCAAATTAATGTTTTTTTTTGGTAAATGCGTGTTCTCTTCTATGAATAGTTTACATATTTATTCATTGCGCACTCAGGCACCCTAGTTATTAGCAGGATTAGTGTTGCTCAGTCTTCAGTTAAATTTTATATGTTTTTTTCTGAATTTGTTCGGGTATTTTTATGTCTCTCATCTTATGCAACGACGAACACATGGATATACAAGGAGGCCTTTTCAAATCTCTCAAAGCACTCTCTCATAACAAAACTTGTACATCTGTAAGATCAAATTTGATTTCGGAATAAATATAGGAATTTCTGGTTTTTACTTTTAATTATTAACTATCTTACAAGAGAACAGATGTATCTGAGATCACCATGGTTTCTTAATTGTTTGGTATGTCACTAAGTCTTTTGTTTTTCATGTGGCGTTTTAAAGACGGGTGCCTAATTTGTATTTTGTATTTTATTGTTTATGTCATTGTTTGTAGGTGTCTTATTGTTTGTCCATTTATTAGTATCATCTGCCTCCTTTTTAGCAATATTTATCAGTTGAATACCTGTATACTAGGCAACTAAGTTAGCCTCTGTCGTTGCATAAACGCCTGCTTCAAGCCAGAAAGACTTAGAATGCATTGCTGACAGTCTTAGATCATTTGAAAATCGAATCCATTGTTAAGAAGAACATTTGTTCTACCCTTTTTTGTTCTGTGGAAGAGATTAACCTTGTTGATGTCCAACTCGGGTTTAATTAAAAAAATCTTAATTTATGGCTGATAAATGATATCAGATTTGTGATTTCTTTACTAATTTTTTAAATTGGCTTATACTTTTTTCCCTTAGAAGTCCCGTCGTTTCATTTTCATTTTGTTATACTGTGCATTCGCATTGTGCATATGGAACGGTTTGAACGATTTTATTTCTATTCTTTCACAATTTTAAGTGATATTCTATCACCAAGTTAAAGTCGCCGTTATCATCCATTTGAGAAAATTCAACTAAACAAACCGTTATGATATAATCTTAATTGAAGGCGGCTAATATTACGGTGACAAATAAGCTAAATTTGAAATTTTGGTCTTATTTTGTAGATAAATATAATTTATGCTTTGATTAAGGCATGTCGTAGAGTGCAAAAGTGGTGCAGATTTTAGAAAACTGCGGTCAAAGGTCAAAAGGGGGGATTTTAAAAAATCTCAAATTTTAGACATTTTGGACAATTTCTCGGTAGTCTCTCGTGTTAACTGAGAAGTTTTTTCGATGGAAGCATGCGCTTGGAATGCTCAACAAATACAGCTAGTCATATCTAGGTCTGATTACCAGAGATTAGTGATAAGTACCCTCGCTTGCAACATGTAAGAAAATGAACCAAAAATCTTTATCTACCGAAATTATCGACAAAAAATATTCATAGTTAAGATGCAATGCAATAATATACGGCCACATGTAAAGATATTTTTGGAAAAGTTTTGTTAAAATGCCACAAAGAACAGAGAAGAAGTAAGAACTGTAAAGTTAACGACCGGTCCATGATATTATGAAAAAAAAATGATGAAATTCTTCAGTGATTATTCAAACTCAAAAGGATGTTAGAACTATAAACATTAGTCTTCATGCTTATGACACTATAGTATATGAAGTTTTTTTTTAATAAATAAATCAGTACTTTGAGAAGATGTGTACCCCTTTTTTTCACAAAAAAAATGTTAGTTTAAACATATTTCTCTATAGCGGATTGGGAAACAAGTTATTGCAACTTATATTAATCCCTTTCCACATTGTAGCGGCACTATCCTGCTCTTTTTCGAAATCTACAAGGGTGTTTTTAACGAGCAAAGAAATCTGGCTCTTGTCGTTTGTTGATGTGGTTCATAAATGTTTCTCGTTTCCAGATATATATATAGAGATTAGACCGTTGCACTGGTTTTACACTAGTCATTTTTTGGAGCCCTTACTGTTCGATGTGAGTTAAGGTTAACTTTTATAAATTATGACCTGGATGGATAGTTGTCTCATTGGAACTCATACCACGTCTTCTTATATATAGAAACAATGGAATATATAGCAGACTTGTGCGCCCGATATATATGTGAACTACACAGTTTCACAGGAATATTACGCTTCAAAAGTTGCTGTCTATGTATAATTATAATACACTAACACTAGACAGCAATATGCACATCAATTTGAAAAGGTAACGGAATACTAGAAAAACAAGTGGATGTCATTGTATGGCACCGTCAATACTCATGAGTATATTCAGATCACCTTGTACTGTTTGACCATTGCTTCTGGGGATATTTTGATCTGCGGTGCATTGATTTTCACAACATATGTGTCAATATAAGAAACAGCTAGAATGACAAATTTTGATACATGCATGTTTTTTTCCTTTCCCTTGTTATTGTCTTTTGCCAATTTCGATTAGAAAAGACGTGTCGCATCCTGTAAGAGTGCGAGCTGCTGTTGGTGTGCCAGACATTAAGGATCAAATAACTTTTAAAAAGTTGCTTATGTCGTGAATAGGTAAAACTGTCTTGTGGCTTTGGTTGAAGAAACGCCTCCAGTCTAAAATCAAAATTCATCATGTTTGACATCTCAGGAAAAATCTTATAAGAAATAAAACATAATTGTCATGATTTTAATATGATGAAATCCCTGGAATGAGTTTTCAATTTCTGTTCATTGGCAAAAAAGGCGACAGAATAATTCTTATATCTGCCTCTTCAGTCACTTTCAGATCCTACATAAAATTGCTTCACAGACTATAGATTTTGAAAGATACCGCTAGAAATATTTCGTCATGTTCTTGCAAATCAAAATCATTGTAGCTGATAATGTGGTATGGGATTTGCTCATTGTTGGAGGTCGTGCGGTAAACTATAGTTGTAAATATCTGTGTCATTTGGTCTCTTGTAAAGAGTTGTTCCATTGGCAATCATACCACATCTTCTTTTTATATACACCAATGTCCGATGTAAGGGAGGGTTGGGCGCCCGCTGCCATGTTGAACCTAGCCACATTCTGTATGACCCAAGTCAGGGGCCTGTTATTCAGTAGTTGTCATTTGTTGCTGTTATATTTTTGTTGTTCGTTTATTGTTTTGTACATTAATAAGGCCGGTGTTTCCTCGTTTGAATTGTTTTCAGTTGTCAATTCGGGCCCTTATTGCTGACTATGCGGTAAGGGCTTTGCTTATTGTTGAAGGCTGTACGGTGTTGTAAATGTTTGTGCTATTTGTTGTCTTTTTGTGGAGATTTGTCTAATTGGCAATCATACCACGTATTTTTTGGATTATGGTGTTTAAGGCAGTACTTGGCCAAATCTCAATAACTGTTGTACTATTTTACATAAACACTTTGGACAATACCAATACCACCTATCTGATCAGGAGTGTACTGATTTTTTCATAAAGAAATATTACAAACTAAAGCTAAAGTATAGTTTCGTTGACTATCAAATGAGAGTGCATTGTAATCATTATCCATTTGAAAATAATTGTCATCTACTAACCAGGCAAAATATTTATTAGAGAGGTTATTGAAAACATTGTAAAGATAGAAAAAAAAAAAAATTTTCGAACGATCGTAAACAGCTTTTCACAATTTTTTTTCTTCTCAAATGCAATATCTGTAATCAAATGTAACTGGCAAACTATACGACAACGAAAATCTTTTTTTCTTTCTTTCGCAAACAGATCATCATGTAGACTTTCTATTAGTATTTGAAAAACAACATCATGCCCCGATTAATTTCAAGCATCAGAAGCAAATTATTTTTAATTTTATCAAGTAGTTAACAATGCATGCTGAATATTGAAGCGGCTTGTCCTTGAAGTTATTTATGAAAAGTAAACCCACCGCTGGATGGCCTGCCTGATAATTTGTGTCATTTAAAACAATATCGGCACGCTCAAATGACTCGACATGCCTTAATTGCTTAGCTTGTTGTATGACTTTTGTCTTCAGAATAGACATTTTTACAAGTCATGTTAATGCCATGAAGCTTGTTTTAAAGAAAGTTGATTCATCGTTTCACGCATGTTTTTTTTTTTAACTGATTCAAATGCTTGAAAAATTTAAATCTGGACATGTAAAGGCTAAAAAACACGATCGAAGCTACTTTGGTCGTTCTTATTTAATGGAATTAGCACTGACAATAATTTTCCCGAATTTTTCGGATGTGTTCCTACGGAAGCGTATTAGGGACATAGAAAAAATAAAATTGGCAGTGAACTTTTTTTTCAAAGTCGAAATTTTGACTTTTCAAATCTCGAAATTTTGACTTTAACTTGAAATTTTGACTTTTCAAATCCCGAAATTTTGACTTAAACTTGAAATTTTGACTTTCCAAAATCTTGAAATTTCGACTTTTCAAAAAGTCGAAATTTTGACTTTTTTAAACTCGAAATTTCAACACATAAAAATTCAAAATTTCCACTTTAAACTCGAAATTTTGACCTTTTTAAAACTCGAAATGTCGACCTATCTTTAAACTCGAAATTTCGACTTATCTAAAACTCGAAATTTCAACTTATTTTAAACTCAAAATTTCGACTTAATTAAAACTAAAAATTTCGACTTATTTTAAACTCGAAATTTCAACTTATTTTAAACTCAAAATTTCGACTTTTTTAAAACTCGAAATTTCGACTTATTTTAAACTCGAAATTTCAACTTATTTTAATAAACACAAAATTTCGACTTTTTTTTTTAAATCGAAATTTCGACTTTGATTTCAAAATTTCGACTGTTGAAATCTCGAAATTTTTACTTTTTCTAAATACTCTTAAAACTTTGATGTTAGTATTCAAACAGTTATTACAATTTTAGAAGGAGTAGACATGGATGCAAATTATTAAAGCGTCATTTACTTATTTTGGCAATTTATATTCAGAAACTGGTTTTGTTCTTAAGATATGGATTAGCATTTAATATTAAAGAAACCATTCGTAAAGAACATGCATGTTGACAGAATTCCCCCCCCCCCCCCGCATATTCCATGTTTTAGTTTCCACGACACTGTCATAGGATCGTCAGACCTGAGGACATTTAGCATCACAGTTGCAAAGGCCTGTTTGGTATACCAATAGCAAGTCACTGACTTTGCCTTGTTTAAACAATGGTAAATCAAGTAGCCCAAAATGCCATGCATATTCAGAACGACCAATGAGCTGCCCCAGTTTTCTAGTTTTGGAAGTTTGCATTCTTATAACACAACTATTAACCCTTGTCTTTATATATTAGACTGTTGAATAAAAGTATGTCGTAATATAGGTGTGTCGGAATAGCGGGGTTACTTGATACACATATCTGAAGTCCAGACTTGAAATATGTATTTGAACGTGAAACATATTTTATTTATTCTTTGGCAAGAACAAGATTTTCTATCTAAAATAACCTCTTTAAAATGTTTTAGTTTATTAAAATATGCTTATGAATCTTTTGTGGATAGTTGTCTCATTGGCAATCATACCACATCTTCTTTTTTATATTATGAAGTTTATGATGTAAATGACTCTCCGCCTCGTTGATATAAATGACTGTGAATGTGGTAATCGCAAACGTATAAATACTGAGGAAAAGTCGAAATTTTAAGTTTTAAAAAAGTCGAAATTATGAGTTAAAAAGAAGTCGAAATTTCGAGTTTAGAAAAAGTCGAAATTTCGAGTTTAGAAAAAGTCGAAATTTCGAGTTTAAAAAAAGTCGAAATTTAGACTTTAAAAGAAGTCGAAATTTTGAGTTTAAAAGAAGTCAAAATTTCGAGTTTAGAAAAAGTCGAAATTTCAAGTTTTAAAAAAGGTCGAAATTTCAAGATTTTAGAAAGTCAAAATTTCAAGATAAGAAAAGTTAAAATTTCGAGTTGAAGTCGAAATTTTGAGATTTGAAATGTCAAAATATCGACTTTGAAAAAAAAGTTCACTGCCAATTTTATTTTTTCTATGTCCCTAATACGCTTCCGTATGTTCCAATGTTGAATTAAAATTAGTATTTTCGAAAAACAAAAATAGAAGCACCTCAAAAATTATTAAACCTTAGCGTCTTTATTTATTCAAGCACAGAGAGATAACTATTGATACAAATATATATTCTTTTTTTAAACTTAAGAAAATGCATAATTGATTCATTGCATTTCATATGACAGGGGGAAATAGGAAAGGGAAACGTTACATGACTTTCTGAGGTGAAAATTGAGTAGTAATACTGCTATGTGATGAGTTTTATGAAAATACTTGTAAAAGTTGATTTGTATGTTCTTTCAAAATGTTGTCTATCAAAACTTTTTAAGTATTGGTTGGTCCGCTATTTTTTGTGAGCATTTACTATTGGTGATATGTATAAGGAATGTAATATACTTTGACAGACGGTAAGATTGAAAAAAATGTTACATACATTTGAAAATGGTCCAATTTACTCACTTTATTTGTTCATATGATATTGAAGTTTGATGTCAAATAAAAGCTGATACATCACTCTTTTATCTGATGCCAAATTTTTGAACGATATCTTCATTCGGGAATTTATTATAAGCGTTCCCGTATTTGAAAATGAAAAAGAAAAAAAATCTGAAAATTACACTTTAACGCGATTTTACAAAAAACTGCACCGTGGGAAAATTTTACGACAGGGCTAAACTGAACGTATAATGTTTCCTCTCTCTTCGTGTAAATTTTCAGCCGTGAGGTATTCCGGTCCATTAAACTCTTTAAATAAGCAACTTTCCCGATTTGTCACTCCACTATAATTTAAAGAAATTTATGGGGTATTTATTACTTATTTATTACTTGAAGTAAAACTGAAATTATGTTCAGTTGAGAACACATGTGTAGTATGCACCTTGCTTATTCTAAACTATAAAAAATTTAAATGAACGGCTTTGTCTTAGATATTCTTTAAATGATCCTTGATTTTGTCCCAGAAAAGTTCTTTTGCGTTGTTGTCTTCGCTCCAAGCGGCATAATTTGATAACTTTATGAACGAGTAAATTGCTGCATTCATATTTTTGAATTCAACTTCCTCAAGCATGACAGGTAAAATTGTTAATGATCCTTCTTTAGTAAGTTTGCTTCGAGCCACATCAAGCTGAAAGAGACACCATTCATTTTTCGAAAAGTTATTAGAAAAAATAGGTATAACCGTTTTGCTCAAATTCATATGATCAACGATATTGTCAGCAAACACTTTCCCAACTTCGAAATCCCTATGCGGAATACATAGTTTGAATCCTTGTTCAATTTCTATTTCCTTGATGAGTTTGTTTTTCACCCACGTTAAATCTTCATAGCAGTATATCACGTAGGCAACATAAACACTATTATTTTGTGTCAGCTTGTGATAATTTCTATAGCGCGATCGGATGTTGTATAGTTGGAAACGGATGCGCCATCTACAAAAGTAGACAATGATTGTTGCAAATAAAATAACACCAACTAGACTTCCAATTGACACTGCAATAATTAAGACGATATTTTTACAGCTTTCGGGAGTCGGGTTGTATTTGGTCAGAAACTCTGAGTTGTCACACTTGTAAGTCTTAGCATTTTTGATTTCAACTTTTGTTGATTTCATCCAGTCTCTGAACCACAGTAGGTCACAAGAACACGTGAAATGATTATTTGAAAGATCAATTGTCTTTAAATTATCAAGGACATTAGATGGTATAGATTTTGAACTAATCATGCTAATTCTATTATTCTCCAAATTAAGTATTTGTAGTGACTTAACATCTTTAAAAGTAAGGGTACCATCCGTCCAAGGCACAATCATGTTTTTCGCCATCGAGAGCTTCCTCAGCTTTGGGAAATTGTGAAGGAAGTATTTAGGGATATAAGTGATTTGTAAATGTTCCAAAAACAGTCTTTGAAGATTTTTTAAAGGTTTAAACATGTCACGGATCTTTTTTTCTGTAAAATTGAAAACGTTATGTGACAAATCAAGCGCAATGATATTCCTACATTGCGAGAAAAGTGTTTGCGGGGAAAACGTTCCCATTTTTGCGTACCACATAGTAAAACGGAATCGTTTTGTCATATAAAAGCTTAATGTGTCTAAAGACGAGCTATTAAATGCATAAGGGCTGATTTCTAAGCTACGTCCTTGCATTTTCATCAAATTGAGTTCCTTTAAGTTTTTTAGTGCTGAAAAGGTATTATTATGCAATTTATTTATTTCCAGTTCGTTTAAATATAAAATTTTTAATGATTGTAGGCATCGGAATTTTTCTTTTAATTCTGCAAGTGACCTTAGTTGTGTATGCGAGAGGTGTAATGTCGTTAATTTAGAGAGTCCGTCATCACAAAATGCTGGGATTTCAGATAAAGGATTATCGCCCAAATGTAACCATCTTAAGCCTGAGAGTCCTTTCAGTTTTAGGTTTCGAGTTGATATTTTGTTCCAATTTATGTCTAGGATGATCAACTCTTGAAACTGTGCAAACCATTTTCCATTGAATGTTTCAATAGCATTGTTTGTTAGAGTAATTGTTCGTATCTTGCATCCTTTGAGTCCATCAAACAAGTCATCAATGTGCTTGAGTTTCATGCTTTTTAAAATCAATGTATTTATGTAACCTTTCGGCAGACTATTAAAGCTGTTAGCTAGATCACTACTATTTATTTGATCATTGCCAGAAATGTCCAATGAACATAACCAAAGCATATCACTGAATGCGTTGTTGTGAATGGATTTTATTTTATTGTATTTTAAGTTCAAGTCAGTTACATGAGAATGCATCGATGATATATTTCCTAATGACTCTCTAGAAAGTATCTGTAAGCCGTTATTGATAAATACTACTTTGCTTGTTCCATTTGGAAATTTCGGAATGTAGGTCAATTCTCCTTTTAAACTTCCATCGCATGTTCCTACGTATATTCTGTTTTTTCCTCTTCCTTTATGTCTACATGTACAATGAGTGTTGCAGATTGTATTTGATAACACCATTGGTAAAATTGTAAGAAGTAGTAGAACATGCATAATGTCTGAAACAATATCAAAAGATTAATTCAAATAATGTATAAAATAAGGACGAGTTGATCTGAGGTGAAAAATTAAAATTATATTATTTTTTTCAAATTCAATATTTAATTTGAAAGAAAAATTTAGAGTAACATAGAATAAATAGGCATTGGATCTAAATTAAGGGCGGATCAAGGTGGGTTCTAACCGAGGAGAAAGGGATAGGGTGTTTCCAGATATATGTCCCCATTCAAATGCATTGATGGTCACAACAGGGGTTTCCAATCCCCGAATACCTCTGAATTCGCCTCTATAAATGTTGATAATATT
The DNA here is from genome assembly GCA_019925275.1 of Mytilus edulis. Taxonomy (NCBI): domain Eukaryota; kingdom Metazoa; phylum Mollusca; class Bivalvia; order Mytilida; family Mytilidae; genus Mytilus; species Mytilus edulis. The sequence continues at coordinate 51,021,871 of CM034356.1, read as the reverse complement.
TCAATAAAATCATTATAGATACCTAGATTGAAAAGGTTAAAAAGGCTAAACAAAGTACAAAGTTGAAGAGCATTTAGGACGAAAACTTCCTAAAGATAATACTTTATACAGCTAAGGATAGCTTTTCCTGATGTAAAATTATCCTTCGTATTTCAAAAAAGTACAAGCTTTGCAAAAAGTTATTATATACATATGTAAGTATGATAAAATTAGTCTTCGGGGAAACATGTATAGAATCCCGCCACATTCTGTATATATGTGTCTGTGCCAAGTCAGGAGCCTGTAATTCAGTGGTTGTCGTTTTTTATGTGTTACATATTTGTTTTTCGTTCATTTGTTGTACATAAATAAGGTCGTTAGTTTTCTCGTTTGAATTGTTTTACATTTATGAATTCGGGGACTTTTATATCTGATTATGCGGTATGGGCTTTGCTCATTGTACGGTTACCTATAGCTGTTAACTTCTGTGACATTTGGACTCTTGTGGAGAGTTGTGTCATTTGCAATCATTCAAAATCTTCCTTTTTATATATACTAAAACATGGGTTAAAACAATCTTACTAAAATTCAGATCTATACCGACTCGCATGCTCTGATATCGTATTGACATCAGAGATCTCCGTTTTGAATAGATTTGGGTTTATTTTGAACTGTTTTACATTTGTCATTTCGGAGCTTTTTATAGCTAACTATGCTGTATGGGCTTTGCTCGTTGTTTTGAGCCGTGATCTAAATTTAATTTCTGTATCATTCGGTCTCTTGTGGAGAGCTGACTCAGTGACAATCATACCACATCTGCTTTTTTATATTGCTATGTTTGCTTGAATGTAAAAATTGTTTTAGACATTTCAATTTAAAAACTGACCAATAACCCTTTGCATTTACATAAGTAAACATTTTCAAGTAAAAAATTCTTCACAATTCTATAATAAGTTAATCAGTGTTCAGTCATGCATGTGTGAACAAAACAAACTGACAAAGAAGGTAAACATGCACGTTAATGTGACCAACAACCAAAAACAGATGACATTGTATAACAAACAACATCATTGCTAGAGTATAAGAGACAAACAGTGTTTCGTTGATCCCATTTACACAACAATTATTTTATTTATACGAATTCTTAACGAGTTAGATTGGCAGTTAACGAAATTAACTAGTGCTTTTATTTAAAAGAGATATAGGCTAAAATCGGTTCTTCTATTATAATTGATTAACATCCAAGAAACGCTGAACTTTTTGCTAACAAATAAGAAGTCTAAAAGAGAATTCATATTACATGAGTATTTGTTAGCAATATTATTTTATTATTTCATAACTATTTAGGTTTTTAGGTAGATATTTCAGATCAATTCTGTTTTTTATGGATAAGACTTGTCATAAGGCAAAAATAATAATTTGAATCCTGACAGAAAGAAAAATCTCAAAAGAAAGAATTGAGACCCTAAAGCAATATTTCTCTAGAGAATTTAATTATCAAAACTGACCTTTATATTTGTTTCATCAGACGAATATATTTGAACTTCCTGTGATATATACATGATATAACTTAAATCATATATATTGAGGAAGTAAAAGAGTAAATACATCTCTGTGAACTTATTGACGCTTATAGAACGTCGAGAATCATTTAATTTAAATAAATCAAATGTACAGTATTTGATGCGATACAATTGGTTTCCACAAGTAAACATTTTTTTTTTTTTTTTTAGAAAAAAAGCTTTTCAAAGTATAAAATATATACAGACATGATCGATTTATTTAATGGTACATGAAACTTGAAAAGTTCTATATTTACTTTATAGTACAGCCCGAAGAATGCACTCAGATTTGAGGGAATCTCAAATTTCACAACTGATTAGCTTCACAGTATGAAGTCCTTGTAATTCATGTAATTTATATAGATCACTCTTCCCAATAAACTGACCACAGATGTTACACATAGATTATCTGATAAGAAAGCCAACATATTGGCATTTTCTGTCTTTACTTGATATATATTAAGTAATAGTATCTATGTATGAATATTCTTCATAAGATTTTTACAATCTAGTCAGTGTTTTTTGCTTAATCGTGTGCAGTTACAGTTATTGGAATATAAATAAAGGTATGTATATTATTTTTTATTAATTTTCTTTTTTCTAATTAAAAATAAAAGTATAATTTGTTTTAATTTTAAAGGTTTAATTTTAATTAGAAATGAATATTCTTTGTAATTTTCACATTTATTTTGATAAAGTATCATTCAATAATAAAAAGAATAAAAGAAAATTTCTTAAACATTTGAACATTAATTCTTAATAAAATATTCATGAAGCACATCACTTTGGGATAAGAGCCCCCTTTTTATTTTTGTGTCAAATTTTAATTTGAAAACATTCTTTCACATTTCAACTTCATTTCTCTTATTTAAGTGTTTGGTATCACTCTTTTGAACTGCAAAAGTTTTTCATAAACATATTGCCGGGGTCTTCATTCAGTGGAAAAAGGGGGAGGGTCCACTCTCCACACTTGAATGTAAATAGAAGTAGGTTATATTTTAACCTTATATACTAAAAAAAATTCAAAATGGGTCTCGATATATTGATGCAGCTATGCATATAATATGGTCTTATAAAATATTCCATTTTTTTAGGACATCTTGCTTTAATGTATTGAAAATTGAAAATGAATAAGCAACGGTATGTAGTCATATGATTTTTTTTTATATCAGAATTACTATTTTAGAACATGCTGACTGCATTTAAATACAATTACAAACTCCCTGAAATGTGAAATACAAAACTAAATAGTTTTCACACAGCATTAATAGATCTTAATAAAATATATTTTTTTGAATGTTAGGAAATTAAAGAAATTATTGTTCTTTTTCTGATTCTTGAGTTACAGCTCAAACAACCGATTGAAACGCATCATGTTCATAATTTATGTGCTAAACAACTCAATAAACTGCCATAACATTGGATAAAAATGCAATGTTATATTTAATCATTTTTGAAATATTTGTCACTGTACAGTTACAATTATCTATTGAATTATATAAATTCATTGTAGATGTTTTTGAAGACCATTCCACATTTTAAAGATTTAGTCTTTATAAAGGAAAATAATGAGATTCTCCTTCCATTAGTGGATTTTGTTAAATTCCTTAAAGAAAATAGAAAGCCAGATGACACTCCATCAAGGACCGACAACATTCAGAGAGATTTTGACAAAAAAAGAGGAATACGGAAGCTAGGCGATAAAGTTTACATCACCTTAGAAATTCTTATTTCATATGTCATATCAAAAACAGCAAGTGTTGCAATATGTAAAGATATATATAAAGATATTTTGAAATTGATCATTGCGGAAAAAAATTACTCAGATGATTTATACACCAAGAAACTTTATGATGACATAGCTGTTTTTTCATCATGCAATAAGCACATCAATGCAATTGAAATTTTGGAATTTAATGAAAGTCAAATCTACACTTTAAATAGTAATTACAAACACTTCTTTACCGATACTGAATGGAAATTTATTTGTCAGTTTGAATACCATTTTCACCAACAATATCCAGATTTTGCAGACTACTCCGAAACACTCACACGAAAGTTTAACTTTTTTGCTGAAATTAAAAAGGCATATGAAATTGGAAGCCATTTATCAAAATATACCAAAGAATATACTTTACGAAGCCAGAGAAGACGGGAATTTTCGGACATCTTGTACGATGATAGTTTTGTCGTCAATGAAACTTTTCATATATACACTGCATTAAAATCCTGCATTGTTAATGCAGTGTCAGGATTCTTTAATAATATTGAAGAAATAGTGTGTGTGGAATGTAGTCCTGAAAGCTGTGCTCATGTATTTACAGGAGTCCATATTTATATTGAACTTTCAAAGCTTGAAAATACAGATGAGGAACTTCGTGATTTGTCTTTGGTGATATGTAATACCGTTACAAGAATACATGGAATCAGAGTTCCCTATGTTATATTCTTTAAACCAGGGTTATTTAAAGACTATAAATGCAAAAACTGTGAGCCTCAAAACTTGCATAAGTTCCACATGCGTGATGATTTTCATTTGCAGAAATTAGTAGACAAGACAGTGCTAGTTTATAGGACAATATTTGATGACATTGATCCAGAGACAGTTTTTGAGACTGTAACTTATGGACATGAAAGTTTCTGTAAAATCTGTGCCCATACAGTATCTCAAGAAAATTTACAATTTAAGCCATTAGACTGGAGAAACTTCAATTTAATACAAGAATGGCATTTGAAAGTACCACTTCAACTGCAAACATTACTATCAAATTTATTCATTAATACTGACAGTATTAAAAGATCAGAGAACCCACAGGCATTGACTAAAGCAAAACTAAACACGGCTGTATTCTTTGACAGATTCTGCACTCAACTTGCTAAACAGAAACCATAGTGGCATTATCCAACTATAAAATACAGAAGATCTTATTATTAACTAACACTCACTTTCTTCAGTATTCGGAATTACATCTCAGGCTGGTGTTTCAAGAAGTCAAAAATGGGCTGAAAATTGGTTACAGCATCAAACAGACACAGACAAATTGTATTATGAGACATATTTAAAGAAATATCCGTTGGAATACAAAACTGTCAATGAGGAAAATACAGCTATGAGGCATGTAAGCATGAGGGACTGCAATGTAATATTTTACCTTGACAATCTAGTGCGCCTCAGGGTCCATGCTGATCCAGACCCAGGGCTTAATCGGACCTCTCAAATATGTACTTTACCTATGACTCTCAAAGGTTTACCCAGAGACTCGTACCTCACAAACCTTTGGCACAGTATAGATTGTTCAGAAGAAACATGTACATGCTACGACAGGATCAGTCTTGAAAAAGAAGACAATAATCTGCTTTTTGAACTAACAAAAACCGAATCAGAGGCTAAATACTTATTTGAACACCAGATGTACTTGGGATACTTAAATAACATTCAAAATGGTGAGGAACACTTTTGGAAAATCTTATCAAAGCAAGATGCACTAAGCAGTACAGAAGCAGTTAGCAGTACAGATCTAGGAGATTTCAATGGTGTGTCAGCATTGGATGATATTGACAATTTAAACAACACTCTCCAGTCATTATCTATGTATGACCTAGGTGAACATTCAGAGTATGAAAAAATAGAAAGTGAAGGGGGAGATTCTCTGGAAGAAAATATAGATGCGCTTGACTTAGAAAGCATTGAATTAGAGGAAGATTTCATGGATGGCATCGAAAGACTGGACCTTTCAGTAGATGATATGATTGAAGAAACAAATACCCCATCAGTAGATGATATGATTAAGAAACAACTACCCCATCAGTAGAGGATATGATCGAAGAAACAACTACCCCATCAGTAGATGATATGATTGAAGAAACAACTACCCCATCAGTAGATGACATAAATGAAGATAGAACTACCCAATTCAATGCAGTTGAAACTACCACTTCTTTAGATAATATGAATGAGAATACAAGTACCCCCTTAAAATTACATACATCTAGTTACCAGCATAACGATGGAAATGGAGACATAGAAAGAAGTCAAAGTGAATATAATCTTATCTCACCCGTCACAAAAGCTCATCTCCAAAAATTTAAAGTGCCAGATCTTTTATGTAGACACCTAAAACCAGCTTGTGGAAGGGATGATGACATTAACAACTTGAAGGATATTTTACATGACATTCTCATTAAACTTGGTCGAAACGGCACAAACAAATATAAAGACAGAATTTTATTTGCACCAGACCATAAGATTTCAAAAAATTTAATTGCTCTTGTTCAAAAAGATAATCTGTGCAGACAATTTCTTCCAGAATTTCCTATCCTGCACTTGAAAAAATCAAAGATAACAAATTTATTCTCAGCATACAAGGAATGTGGCCTAATGCATCTTCTAAAGTACATGAAAGACACGGAACAAGACAAAGATTGGATGGACCTTGTGACGATATCAAATATTGAAACAGCTGCTAAAAATGTGAAAAGAATAGCAATAGCACTTCACTTATCATTCACCACAGCGTTCTTCAAAACCTTGTCTGAGGATGAAAAACACCGGTATACAAATGATATGCAACATAAAGATGATAAAATGATAAGGCACAAGTGGGATACAGCATTCACTGAATTTATTGACAAAGGTCTAAAGCAGAATGGTACCTTTGCATTACATTTTGATATGATGCAGCACTGTGATGAAATTGTTGGTATATCTATTGCAGAGAGACTTGGAGGACCTGATGGATATAATCTTATGCTGGCATGTGTTAAGACATCATTACCATTTGCTTTTCTAAATGGCGCTACATCGTATGCTTCATTTTGTGTTGATCTGTTGTACTGCCATTATACTGCAGGTGTATTTCATAAGTGTATGAAAGAATCTCTGTTTTCGACACCCCACAAGCACAGCAGTGTAAACTTCGCACTAGACACTCAAAGGGAAATGGACCACTTAGATGCTAAAAAAGGATTCCGACCAAGAGCAACAATAGACTCAGTATTGCCTAGAATGTCTACTGTGGACAGACAGAATGAGGTGCAAAACATAAGAAGGTTAATGAAGGACACAGATCTGGAGACATCTCATCTGGAAAAATCAGGTGAAGACACAACTAATTTGAATGAAGATCACTCCAAGTTTGACATTACAGAAAAAGAATTAAAATTCATATTACCAGTAGCAGAATTGGTCCAAAGGGTAGGTGCATTGAGTTTGGAAGAAGATCCATATCCTAGAAATGTATACGAGTCCAACAAATCAATCTTGTCTGAGTCTATTCTTGACAAAGAATCGTACCAGATAGGACGGTTCCTAGTACACAAGTATGCTTGTAAGCAGAAACTTTTTAAACTGGATTCGGATGATATACCTGCAATTGAGTCAATAAAAGGTTCAAAACCCCTTCTACAACGTTTGAAAGCATCAAAGGGTGTGACAATGAAAAGATCCACAGTAAAACCAACTATGGCAAAAACAGAAAAAGAAAAGAAAGAGATGAAAAGAAAGACTCTAGTGAAGAGGGAACACAAAATCACGGACTGCTTCAGTTCAGAAATGAATACATGCCAGGCTCTTGTGAAACCAGATGGAACAAAGGCATCAATTCAAAAATCCTTAGGAATAAAGCGGGCATTGTATAAAACCCTATCATACTGCTTTCCCTTTACAGACAGCTCTAAAATTGAAGACCTTCTTGAAAAACATGGATACATTTACAGAGACGTCAAGGACTTTCCAACTGAAGAAAGGCACAAAATAAAGTATGCAACAGTCGAATTTGCAGGAATAAAATTCAAAACCAAAGCTTCAACCGGAGATGAATACATGCAAAACATCAATAACGTTGTTATTAATAGCCTTTTTAATAACAAACTGTTCCCAAATTTGAAGTATATTGTTATCTGTGAGGAAAAGTACAGCTTCACACCAGATGATTTCAAGGCAGCTACAAGACAAAAGCGACAGAAGTCAATGCCATTTTCAATATCTCATTTGAAAATAGGAGATGAAATCATGTCATCTGAAAAATTATCAAAGTCTGCAGTTTTAAACACGGAACTTGGAAAAAAGATGATTAGTAACTATCTTGCACGTAACATCAGCAAGCTACAAATCAAACGAAATCTGACACTGGATGTGGATAGTGAATTGGTACACTACACCAGTCAGAGCTACTTTTACAAATGAGGGGTACCAAAATACAACACTTTTGAAAAACATCAAACAAATGAAAGGTGAAGCAGAAATGTCGCAAGTAGACTGGCTGAGCAATATTAAAGATGAGTTAAAGGAAGGTGAATATGTTATAAGTATTGTCACATCTGCAGATATTGATAGTATTGTTATTCATCTGTTTGCTCTATCAATTCACTGGCCACGTACAACATCCGGAAATTTCAAAAATTCTGTATATGTCATGCTTCAGAAACCAAAGTCAGAGATTTTCAACATAACTTCAATTATAGAAGTACTAGAAAATCGTTTTATGAAAGGAATTGGAAGGAACATTGCCATAGCATGTTGTATTGGAGGAAATGATTTTATTCCCAAATTTCATGGATTTTCCCACGAAAAGTGGATTACCGCAATACTTGATGAAAATTCTATCAACAAATTAGTGACTTTTGATGTTTCAAGTGATAATGTCATCTCTGGAAATTTGGATGAGGAGACATTTCTTGATACTGTTAAAAGAATGTACTGTCCAGCTTCAATGAAGGCTAACACTGCGACTCTAGAACAAGTCCGCCAGCTATCCATTAAATACCCGGACAAACCTTTTCGACCACTTGTGTCTTGGATGCCGCCAAAAAGTGCACTTCTTCAATTTATTAAATTAATCAACTGCCAAATACAGTATTTACTGACAGCATGGAAGCATGATGCCGCTTTGCCTGATTTTATCGGATCAGGATGCTTAATGAAAGATTCAGAAGGCAATATCCAGTACAATTTTAGATCAGATATACGTATTGGAACTAGAGAGGACGCACTAACATTACCCGAAAATGATATAAAGATATTGTATTCCAAAAAAAGGGAAGAAGAAAAAGCGGCAACGCTCAGCTAACAACACCCCAACAAAAGAAAAGGAAGGAAAAAGAAAAGCTGTGATGTCTACCCCAATGTAAGTACAAACCTTTTTTTTTAATTTTGTTGTCAAAATTAAGTATTTTTATATTCAATACAAAATTATCTGGTATGATCGCCATTGTGACAACTCTCCATCCAAGTATAAAAGCAGTAGAAAAAAAGCAATTATATGTTACACTACGGCCTTCAACATGGAGCCTTGACTCTAAGCATCTAATATCAATGGGTACTGTGTAACAGTTCAGATAGCACATAAACCAACAGCATATTCAAATTTAAAAACAATAATGTATTGTCTGTATTAAGTATGAAATATTTGCCACTGGACATTCAATATTTGCATTTTGGTAAGCTTTTCAATAAACCAACAGCCATATTCAAATATAAAAAACAATAACATATTGTCTGTATTAAGTATGAAATATTTGCCACTGGACGTTTACTATTTGTATTTTGGTAAGTTCTTCAAAAACTTAAGGTTAGCATCTTTAAAAAAATGGGCAAATTGATATACCAAACATATTGAATACAGTGTTTTAAATAAAACTAACAAGTTAAATAATTCAATCAAAGGTTAAACGTGTATTTATATTTTCCAAAATGTCACAAACAATTGAAAAATATTATAGGTAAAAGTTTGAGGGACCTTTTCATGAATATGGATGTAAAAAAGTGCAGTATTTTTTTCTTTAAAAAATAATTAATGATTGCATTATGTTTTTCAAAATATATGTAAAATAATGTTTGCTTTGTGTTAATTTCTCAAACTTTACTGATAAGAATTACTTTTTTATATTGCAGCAAAATGAAGAACAAACAGGATGGAGCAAACTAGTCAAGTCTACTATGTACATGTATCAACAACAAAACTTTAGAAATTGAAATTGAACTTTTATACTTTTTGTGATAAATATTGCTGCTTTTTATGTCTATGGTCAAATTGCATTGACATGTTTTATTAAATCATATCAAATTAACTAAATGAGCAAGTTTATATTTTTTTTTTCATAACATTTTTAAATTATCTGCAGAAATCTTATTTTTGTTGATAGGAAAAAAATTAATAATTTATTTTTTAATTGAATTTCGGATGAAAACATTGCAAAATTTGTGAAAAAAACCCACCTAGAAAACACTTGATGAGAATATTTTGTAGATAAGAATATCTAATGTATTTAGTGTAGATGATATGGAAATTAAATAATCTTGACCAACTGACCATCTGTGTTTATTTGATAAAATCAGTGGACACCAACTGTGAGAGAAGCACTTAACCTAATCATTTAATTGCTTGTATAAACAATCAATTACACGGTTTCAATGCTGAATATCAGGGAAAATCCGGGCTGTTCTCTAAAGTATATTCTGATTATAACTTCCAAAGTTCAAAATTACAATTATAATATAGGAAATACATTACAAAGCAATTGTTTCCTTGTCTGACTTTCTATAAATTTCCTGTCGTATCAATTATAAGCCTGGTACCTTTGATAACTATATGAAGCTATTAAATGCCAAAAGCAGTAATAGTAAGAAATGAATGCACGTTCTATTACAGTTCAATACGTCATTTAAAGAATGTTCAGATTGATATTTTATTTGGGAATATCACACTTAAAGATAATTTGGACTACACACATACGTATGTTCTTATATTAAAAATTAGCACAAAGTATGTTACATTGAAGAAAAGGTATTTCCGTAATCATAACTCTGAGTAAAAGTATTGCTGTTCTACATTTACAACTTTTTGTGAACTTTCAGAAGAGTATTACAGCATAATTCTTCTTTATTTGGCAAATTCAATCAGATTAACTATAATTATCTTTTATAACTGTCGTATTGTCAACAACTGTCATTTCTGAAATAAAATTCTGTAAAAATCGAGCAGCACTGATCAGTCTTTTTTTAACATAACACTGGTCTAGCCTACAACATTTCAATCCTTGTATCTATTATCATCTTTATGTTATTGCCTCTATAAATGAACATTTAAAGGGGACAGTGCCCAACATAGACACACACACAAAGTAACAAAACTAAATTAATAATAAATTTCTGCTGAACAACAATTGACCGATCGAAAAACCAGGAAATTTAATGTCATATATTGGTACGTAATCATTATCGAAATAAGAGAATGGTATAAATGCAGATTGATGATTAAGATCATTCTTCCAAAACCAATGTTGATTTAAGGATTTTCGCTTGTAATGTTTTGGAATTTTTGTCAGATTTTCGGAATTCTCTGGTTGAGCCATTAGAATGCCTTTAAGAAATTTGCCCATTGACCTCTATTTTTCTTTTTATAAATCTGTAACATGTATAATAATAAGCCATCTGTGAAAGTCTTATACAATTTTAATTATTTTTAATTAACTTAAAATAGCTTTTGAGAACTTAAACTTGTCAATGATAAAGCTATGAAAAGTCAAGAGAAAATATCTTAAAATTTTAATGGCTCATATCTCGAAAACCAGCAAATTGACCTATAGATTTGTTTTGCTCTTTTGATTACTTTTTTAATCCCTTATCAATATAAACTAGTGCTTTGAAAAGCTAATTATTTTGAAACTGAGAAGCGAACTCCCTTAATACAGCCCTATGAAAAACGGGAAACGCTTAACTCTCTAAATTTGTTTTAAAAATTTTTTGTTCTTGTTTTGTAATCCTTTCTTCCAAAACTTTCTATGCAGATTGAGCGGGAAACTTGGTTTTATAGCTAGCTTAACCTCTTACTGACAGTCGCATTTGATTTGTAAGACAGAATTTGTATACCCTTCTGATGCACCGGAGTTCTTTGGGTGCTTTGGTGGTGCTTGTTTTGCTTTGTCTTAAGTTTGATCTGCAGTGTTTTTCTTTTTCGTCTTTCTATTCTTTTCAGAGCGTTTTCAGTCATTTTGCAATATACAGTTTAAATATACATTGATTATCTTCAACTTCTTGTTTAGTTTATACATGCGTTAAGTTCTTTTAATAGTGTGTTTGTTTTTATTTTGTTTCAAGTAGTCTTGTAAACCTACAGGTCATCTTGGTAAAAATGCAAAATAAAAACACACCCAGCATTTGAACAGTTTGACTAGTGTTTTTTTTTCTAATTCAAAAATCATTATTGATATTTTTATTTAAGAAGCTTCATATCAGTGTCGATTTTCTAAAACCAAATAATGAATAATTTAGGTCTCGCGTTTAACCAAAATTAAAATGTTTTATAACATCCAATTCTTTTTTATACTCTTCAAATTTTCGATAATATTTGTGAGTATAACTATAAGTAGATGTTGTATGATCTTATTTCTTAGTATAACAATAAGTAGATGGTGTATAATTCTCAATAAGAAAAATTATTTATCAGAAACCAGATACCAAATAATAAGCAACTTTTGGCTAGCAACAATAGAAAATAAAGGATATTGATACATTTGTATCTAACTCTCATGACACAGTATCAATATGTGCACAGCAAAAACACAAAAACAAAAGAACAGAGTTTTTATTGATGTTTTAATCTCAACGTCCAAGTGAGGCCTTCAGCTCATAGAAAAAAATACAAAATACATATCATTGTAAGATTTAGACGACCCCCTAGCACCAATTTATGTGTGTATTTGGTTATAATCTTGAAGTTTCCAGAACTTGAGATTAAAAAGGTATTTTTTCAAGGTGTGGATTAATTAACACTGCTAGTTCGAGTCTTTGATTCATCTCACTTAGCCCTTTACAAAATAAACACATCTTAACTTCTGAATTTTAGAAATTGATAAAAATACGTTCATTCAAGCTATCACTTATAGAAACCTAGCTACATGTAAGTGATTTATACACATGAAAATTATAACTTAAATAAACAAATGAATAGTTTAGAAATATAAAGAAGTAAAAATGTATTTTGACTGCAAATTAAACACTTGTTCAAAGTTTCTTAAATGACTTGCACAGAAGACACTATTACAGTTTCGAATGTGGAGGAAAAGTAAAATATTGCTTAAAGTATGTCAAAAAGGTATAAAATAGAAATAACTATTAACAAAACAATTTGTATTAGATTAATTCCTATTTCTATTATTAATATCTTAAACACTTCTAATATTGTTTTTCATCAATTTCATTATCAGGAAATCACGTTAAAAAGCTTCATAGGCACTTATTTCGTAATATTTCTCCCACTCCACTGAAGCAAACATTTGATATTCTGGTGGAAAGGGGGGGGGAGGGGCAGGAGGCTTTCTTTTTGATCGGTTATTTGTTTTTGTAAACAAAGAAGACATTTGTTTTATTTTCTGCACTATTGAATTCAGATTTTTCATTTCCACCAAAACAATGGACTGATTATTTATTTTCACAACAATATTATAATATTTGAAAACAGAACAATTTCTAAATTCATTTTTTATTATAAATACATGTATAGTCAAGTCATTACGTACCATTTAATCAGAATTAATCATCATCATCTGTGGAAATGAATCTTCTAAATTCCCAACTGCGTAAATACATGTATTGCATTCATACAAGGAGTTAAAGTTTTACTGCAATTAGTCTTTTAAACGTATTGCAAAACATTTATGCCGAGTGGAGCAAGGCTAAAATATGTAGGATAAAGCAGACATTTAATTCACATAGTGAAGTACAATGTATGAGGCTGCTGTTGTTTTTTTTTAAACTCCTGATCAAGTTAATAACAAAATTACTAAATTACTAGAGGATTGCAACACTAACAGAATACAGAAGGGCAATCAATGAACAAAAGACAAATAAATAAGAAAAAATGATCCCCAAAAAACAGGGGTTACGTCAGAGGGATGACACAAATTGTTTCTTGCAAGACACTCGCCGTGAAAACAATTTGATATGAAGACAATATTTTGGCTTTGAAATTTCTTACATAAGGCATTTGCCTCAATGTAGTTAAGGCCCTGTAATAAATGTGAGCTAAGTGTTCCTGACACAAATACTTTTAGTATTATTAAAAGATTTGGGAGTGTTTCCCCGATTATTTTTTGATGGAAAAAGATGAATTTTGTGAAGAATCTGGTGCCATCTCATACTTTCAAATAGACCTGCTGAGTTATTTATATTCAATACATTGTAAGTCAGGTAATTTTTTTTAAACTACCACAGAATAAACCATTTATTTTTGTGATTATCAAGGCTGAGTTATTTATTTTAGTTAATACGATGAAGACATAATGCTTCAATGAGTTTAATTGATTTCTGGCATGTCAGTAACTGATAGTAGTCCTTTTTTACTTATTTTCACTCGGAAATCTTTTGAATTGAATTGATTGTGCTTTTTTCGTTAATTTTATTCCACATTGGCTAGATGTATAGGGATGGGATTAGATCTCAAAAAACACGAGTTACCCCGCCGCATTTTTGTTTCTGTCCGCAGTAACTCTTTGTTAGTTATTAGTGTTTTAAAAGTTTGATTCATTTGTATGTTTCGGAGTTAAGTATGGCGTCAATTTTGTTGAACTTGTGTACATTATTGTTTGGAGTCAGCTCAATTTTGCCTCTAGGTGCGGGAGTTTCTCAACGCATTGAAGACCCATTATTGGTCTAGAGCCGTTTTCTGCTCTTCAATCGGGTTGCTATGTTTTTAGCCAATTTCCCTCCTTTTCCATCATCTATACTACCCTCGTTCAGGGACAATAAAGATCCAACAGAGGCCATCACGAATCAGAGGTTTTGTCATTGTTACGTTTTCTGCAAATCCCTTCATTCGACATCCTTTTGTATTCCGTTTGATTAATGATAACGTATATCAGCAAGTTGCATTTCTTATCAAGATTTTTGTTTATTTAACTAGAAATTTAACCTAAACATGTTATAACGATGTCATGAAGAGCACGTATAGTCTGGATGTTGTCCTTTTTTTCTAGACATACACATGCCGCCGAACTAGGTCTAGCTTTATCGCCAACAAAGGAAACACTCTCTAACATTGTAAAATAAAATTGTATTCATGATAAAAATCTCGTTTATCTCGATTTTTTAGTTTACGGATTCTCTGTACAATTCTATATTTTATTGAATTTGACCAAAACACAAAAAGGCTAAATATAATCATTCACAAAAGAAGATAGCTGAAACTTTCATGTTTGTTAATCTAATATCTAGAGTGTTTTGTTAATCAATATTTGTTTTTAAAGCTTCTATTTATCTTTATAGTTTTAGATGAAAAACAAAAAGAAGAAAAAACAAGAAAAAAAAGGTTGTCATTTCAGGCTTATCCATGTATTTTGCATTTTACACCTATGTTTTATCAGGACAGTCATGTTGTTTGGCCAGCAGGGTTAGCGGATGAAACTTTTAATACTAGCTAGATACCCTAATAATGATTGTCACCAAGTTTTGTTAAATACAAAAGTACAGTAACTTTCAGAGTAGAAATTATATTTATTGACGCCGACATGCGAATATATGTTTATATAACTAAATGCATGTGTAAACAATAAATATAAATTAACGTACAGCATGAAGGAATGTTCCCTTTACACAACATAACTCAACTTTAAAACCGAATTTATCAAATATCCGTCGTTTGAAGTAAGAAATGTAAATTTTTTTTAAGCCCCACCTACGATAGTAGAAGGGTATTATGTTTTCTGGTCTGTGCTTTCGTTCGTCCGTCCGTCCGTTCGTCCGTCCGTCCGTCCGTTCGTTCGTCCGTCCGTTCGTTCGTCCGTCTGTCCCGCTTCAGGTTAAATTTTTGGTCAAGGTAGTTTTTGATGAAGTTGAAGTCCAATCGACTTCAAACTTGGTACACATGTTTCCTATGATATGATCTTTCTAATTTTAAAGCCAAATTAGAGATTTTATCCCAATTTCACGGTCCACTGAACATAGAAAATGATAGTGCGAGTGGAGCATTCGTGTACTGTGGACACATTCTTGTTCTATATGAAACAAAACAAGTGTTTTAATAACATGTACAAATTGAAAGAAATCTTTATTTTTAAGTTTACGTTTGAACTCGACCCCTTCATTGTCGAATATACACTTACATGTTAACCATTGCATCATTTTATCATCAATATTTCTTTTGAAAATCTTCAAAAACTGAAAAGTCTTTTACATCAATCTTAACTTCAAAATACATAAATAAACACACAAAAACTCCAAAGCAATTATACATGTTACAAAATATTCAAAACATGTTCAAATAATATCAAATGTGCTGCATAAGCTGTTAGTAATATCCCCCCTTTGGGTCCGGAGGACTTTGCACCACTTGGTATTGTATCACATATTCGGGATAACATTTTGCATCATCATACACAACAAATTCTCTTTGGGGAAACTCTCCAACAACAGAATCGAAAAAGTCCTTATGCTGAGTGCAAATTCCATTGCAGAAGGATTTGCAAGGAGGTCTTTTCAAATCAGTCATGTGTGTTTTCGTTGTAAAGACATCACCTAAACACACTCTCATAACAAAAATTGTACATACTCCATTTCTTTCTGTAAGATATAATTCAATTTTGGAATAAATATATGAATTTCGTTTTGACTTGCGTTACTGACTATCTTAAAACAGAACAGATACTAGTGGTAAGTCTTTATAACAAATCAGAAAAAATAAATAATTCTACACAAATTTCGCATGCCGTTAAATTTTCTGTAATTTTAGTCGTTATGCAGACAACATTGTTTTCAGTTGAAACTGGAAGTCAAGTTTGTAATGACTGTTAGTTGTTCTAATGAATTCACGTTTTATTAGATATAAAAACAAATTTCTGTTCATACTTATTAACAGCTATCAAATTCAGACATCAAAAACATCCCCGAACCCCGCATGATAATTTTAGCACAAACAATCACAATTTTCTGCGTCCTAGTAAATAGATTTCCATGTGGTCTTTTCATTTGTATAAAAACTATTCCAGTAAAAAGAAGTTTTGAAATCACTATCACGAAAAACAAATTACCATTTGGGTGAGTTGGAAATAATTGAAAAAGAATATCAATCTCAGCGTTCTTTTCCCGATTTTGACTCTTACATATGTTTTCATTATTATATTGCCATCAGCAATTCAGATTTCGTATTGGTAGTAGATATAATAATTTTAATTGAGACCCATAACTAGTAGCATTATCGCAAGTTTGATGGCTTTTTATATTGCGTATTTTTAGATGCCAGTAGACTTGTCTAGATACTTTGAACGTACGCATTCATTCTGGGTTTTATCGCATGACCTAATTTGCAACACATCGGCTTCTGTCGTATAGGACATATGATATCACCCATGTTTTTGTTTGTTTTTGTTCATGTCAATCAGTCTTAAGTTATCTGTGTGGTATTTTGTAGACTGGTGTCTACTTGTAATTTGTATTTTTGTTATTTATCGTTTATGCCATCTTTTTGAAGGTGTCTCATTGAGTTTTGATTGTTTTTTGGTATCATCCGTCTCTTTTATTTAGGAAATAATTATCAGATGAATACCTGTATACTGGGCAGATAAGTTAGCCTCTTCTGCTGCGTAGACACCAGCTCCAAGCCAGAGAGATTTAAAATTCATAGCTGCCAGTCTTAGATCGAATCCATTGTGAAGAAGAACATTTACTCTATCCTTCTTTGTTCCATGGAAGAGATACACCTCGTTTAAGTCCGAGTCTAATAGGTTTGCAATTTGTCGGTTGGCATACTGCATTGTCAGAGATGGTCCCCGAGATCCCGGTGTATTGGCTAAAGATTTGCATGGTCCAGTTGCAATTGCTCTACTATACAGTCTTTGACACTCTTGAAAGTATTCTTCATATAGTTTTAAATTTTCATTTCTCATAACAGAGACTACTTCAGCCCCGTCAAGTTGAATTGTGCTCAGAAATAGATGCTCTATGTCGTCTGAAATTCTTTGGTCTGGTTTAACGAGCTTATAATGATTGGTTCCCTGCATTGAAATCCAGTCCTTAATTGTTTTATCGCACGTAAAATGACTCCAATTAGTAGGCGGCCGAGGGTTTTCATTGTATTTATAACGAAAGTAAGCCTTTGTTCCTCTTTTTGGAACAGCCATGGAAAGAAAATTCGAGCACGGAACTGCTGCAATGAATAATATAATTTTAATTCGAAAAAAAAGTCAACCAGTTTTAGTATTGTTTTGCAGTATGAATGAAAATCCGACAATAATTTCGCTAATACGTTTACAATACTTTTTAATCATCTTAATGGCAATATAAACTTTGACATTCAACCACCCTTAAAGTTGAATTTTTGATGAACGATCACACGAATGTTTGATCATCTTTATTTTTTTCAGTAGACATAATGCTTTTGAAATCAGATTATTCATATAAGATATAACACTATTTTGCTTACTCTTGTAAATTATCATATATCAAGTATTATCATACCTCGGCCTGTTGACAGTTCATTCCTGTAAGCCTTTAAAACAAAAAATAGTGTTCATAATGGATTGATCCAATAGTATCAGCAGTTATATACTAATTAATCAAATTTTGACATGTTCTTTCTGATTTTAATTTCAAGCTTCAGGAATTACATTCAAGAAAAAATATTATAAAAGGACCCACAAACGAATAGACAAACAACAGTATACAAAACACAACATAAAAAACTAACGAAACATCAACAAGAACCCCACCAAATACTGCGGTCCATGTGCATATTCCTCATGTAGCACCTTTCGTGTTGCTCTTGTAAGGCTTATTGGGCAGAACACATTCTGGGAAAAGGTAACGGGGTTGTAGTTACGACAATTAGAATATATCCGTCGTTTTTTGTTAAACAGAAATTCTATTACGGTTAACAAACTCGTGATGGAAATCGTAAAATTTACCTAGGGTTGATCTCAATTTCACCAATAAGTTAGAACAATTTTTTTTACCTGAACACACCCGCTACATCGCAGGTCCTTTACTTAATTAAATTCTAATTCGACCAGGAACTTGTTAATTATAACTCATTTTAATTAAGTAGAAGACAAAAGGTCCTAGAATGGTGTAATTTTTAACAACACAATGGTCATATATTAGTTATATATAAAGTTGAAAGCTTTGATTAGTCGTCTTTACGTCATGCTGACTAACACATTGGACCTTTTTTTTTTTTAACTAGCATTCATATATATGCTGTTTCAATCACTTCCTTACCTGTACCAGACATACTTCCCGTTTCTTTTTACTTTTTAATCTCTTCGACCGAGTTAAATTAGGCAAGGTATCATCAAAGTTATCAAATATCAAAATATACATCTAGTGCAGAAACATTGGTACATTATTTTGAACATACTGGCATTTGTGAAGGTGTTACATGTGCGGTAGATTACCACGCGAGGGAAAATGTATCACCACGACTTTTGTCGTGTCTAATGAACCTAACACCTTCATTCAAAGGCAATTTTTTTTGTCATACTGCATGCCTTATGATTTAAGTGTGCATATGTTATTATAAGGACAATTGTAAAATAAAAATAGTCAGAAAGAGGAAAAAGTAGTCAGAAAAAAGAAAGAAAAAAAAAGGAAAAAGTAGTCATATTTTGTGCAAAGAAAAAAATATTTTAGCCTTAACTAATTCATTTCACATTGTGACGCATATATACTAATAACCATAGCTTTATTTATTCCTATATTTTCATTCTTTTATTAATCCGGACAATTTATTTTCAATATTGTCAATTTTAATGGCGAAACGACCACTCTGACGTTTTATATACATGTGTGTACGTTGTTATTGTTAATATAAATAATACAAAAAGTTCATTGATCCTAATTTTTGATAGAAATTTATTTATAATGAATGGCAATAACTTATTTTGAATTTATTGAACCATAAAATTCATTTTTGACTCTTCACACTTTTATTTACATAATCCTCTTCGTGAATTATTCAATGTGAAGAGTCAAAAAATAATTTTATGGTTCAATAAATTCAAGATAAATAATAGCCATTCATTAAGTATTATAAATTATAGAAACCGTATACCAAGCAACAAAAGCGTTTTTCATTAAACATTTTACACAAGGTTACCTTTTGGATACTCGACCAGGACGGATTTTCCCCATAAACAACAACTCTAATGTCAGTGATCGATGTTCGAGGATGTTTATGAATAAAGTCTTTAATTGCTCTAATAAAAATAGAGGCTGCAATATCAGACGGAAACTTTAGGATACCTGTACCTAGTGCTGGAAATGCAATACTTTCCGATCCGTATTTATTTGCTTCTGTGAGGCACTTTGTTACAAATTGTGCAAAATCTGTAAAATGAATGGAGAAATATGTATGTAAGTTACAAATGCTAATAGGGCAAAAATGGCGAGAGTATGATAAGCGTATGAGTTAAGTCACTGAGTTTACATAGATCACGACATACATATATTTTAGAAAAAAACCTCAAGAGTGTACACTCAGACATGTCTCACCTGCTTTACTTTTCATGATTAAATTCAAGTTGAAAGTCTGTAATACGATCATGTTTCAAAAAAATACACCACACAGTATCAAAGGTGCATGTAAAGGAAATCGAGGTGAACCATAAATGAGGTCAAGGCCAAATGAAGTATCCAGGTCTTCTACCTTCTGAGCATAAACCATAGCCTTATACAAATAGTTTACGCCGCAGCCGATGCGTGGGGATTGTGATCCCATGTCCTGAATTCCGCGAGACAAAAGTCATAATTAATTAGCTCTTTGTTTTACTCACTTTTTCTGGTCGATCATTTCTGCCATTTGCAGTAAAATCTAGGACTTTTCCGTGGTATACTTTTTTACAACTCAATCCATAGCCATTGGTTACAGCAAATTCACCCTTTTTCAAGCCATTTGGATAATTATTATCGAGTTCCGTTTGTATGTTCCGCCCTGCGGTATTTAATATTTCTGTTGCAAGTCCGGAGTCTTTTTAAGCTGCAGCGAATGTGAGCAGGTGTGAACTAGAACGTCTACCTGTAAAGAAGAGTTTGGTAGGAAATTTACATTTAGGACCTGGATATAACACTGTTGTTTGTTTATTTACATGTATGTCTTGTTGTATTTGAAATGTCTTCTGTTTTAAATTAATTAACAAATAGTTTTATCAATTTGAAATTTAAATTTGATTGGAATACCGAAAGGTCGTTTCATACAATTTCAAGTGAATATAATATTAATTTAAATACAATTCATTCATTTGAGAAGTGAAAAAACCCCAAGTAAATAGGCACAAGTGTACACCCCGACAGTATGGCCTTTTAAACATTTTTGATTCGAGCGTCACTGATGAGTCTTTTGTAAACGAAACGCGCGTCTGGCGTTAATATAAAATTGTAATCCTGGTATCTACGATGAGTTTATTTATTAACTAAGATAAAAATCACTTTGATAATAATTAACAAATTTGAAGCCATGTTTACCTGCTCCTGTGTTAGATCTCCTACTAATACTTTTATATGACTATTTCCAATTTTCGTACTTCCAGAGGTTTTCAATGTGATCTTATTAGCCTCATTTCCTGTAAAATGAAATGGGAAAATGTTTAGGTAGATGGAATATCTTAATTAGTAATTCCTTTATTTATTTAGTCGTATGCTATTCCAATGTATATTCATATATGGATACAGGTGTGAGTGCCAATGAGACAACTCTCCATCCACATAACGATTTATAAAAGTAAAACCATTATAGGTCAATGTACGGCCTTTAACCTACCAAAAAAGCTATAAAGGGCCCCAAAATTACTAGTGTAAAACCATTCAAACGGGAAAACCAACGGTCTAGTCTATATAAAAAACGAGAAACGAGAAACACGTATAAATTACATGAACAAACGACAACTACTGTACATCAGATTCCTGACTTAAGACAGGTGCAAACATTTGCAGCGGTATTAAACGTTTTAATGGTACCAAACCTTCTCTCTTTTTCTGAAACAATAGTACAACATCACAACATAGAAAAACACGATAAAATATCAATTCTTTTAGATTTTCTACTCCATTTTGTTTCCGTTTCTTAGAAGATATTCTCTAGAGTGTAACCATAAATCGTATATGGTTTTATAACTGGACCCCTCAGGTCATTTCTGAGTTTCAGAACTAAACCGGTATTTTAGTGAATGCAAATACGTCTTGAATCAATTTTGTTAAGAATATAGAATAATTAAAAATACACGAATCATTAATTTTAGAGTGTTCTTGATTTTAGCATTTTTTGGATGCAAGCGAGTGAGAACAAATAATTAATGCTACAATTTAATTACATGCGTTAATAAATAGCAATATGATCGTTATTTACCTTGATTATGCAGTAAAGGTTATAATACCTTTTGGTACACACATGTAAAACGAACATACCTTTTCGTCTTGCTCTTTCTCTCGCAGCTGCCACAAATGTCTGAAAAGCACGAAGAAATCCAGGTGTTTTTTTTTTTTTATCTTTTTCATAGTCATTAATGATGATTGTGATAAAAAACCCAAGGATTTATTTTATACCCTTTAATTCCTTTGCAAAACGAAAACGAACCAAAATGTAGACAGGACCAGGAAAAAAATATACTCCTGAAAAGTACTCAATATAAATATACAAAAGGGACGAATATTAGAAAATAAGAAATAAGTGTTTACTTGAAAAAAACCGAAAAAACCCATAAGAGAACAAAACAAGAAGACAAAAAAAATGAACATGATAAAGGAAGGAAAGAAAAAAAGAAAAGAAAACAATAAATGAATAATAGCTAATGATGTAATACCTGTGTTCACAAGACCACCTAATGAATACCAGACTGAAACAAATCTCACCAGGCAGACTCAAAGATCCAGCTTTACATTAGAGATAAGAGCCTTGAACAACCAATGAATACCAGACTGAAACAACTCTCATCAGGCAGACTCAAAAAGATCCAGCTTTACATTAGAAATCCACTAAACAAAGAAAACACGAGGAAGCTCTACCTAAATATATCGAGCCCACAGCTTTCACAATTAATAACAACCCGTGTGAAGATAAACTTAGAAATAGCACTATCCAGACCTCAGTTCCGCTCAATACCACCAAAGATGAACAGACTAGACATGTTAAGAACACACTAAAAATGAGTATGCTTAAAAAAACCTGGGAAACAATATAGATGGATCAGCCGCACTACAAAAGTGAGGGGCTGGTATATACATTAAGTATCCAAATGGAGAGCAACAACCAGAGGCAATACCAACAGGCCTGCATTATTCCAAATACAAAGCTAAGAAGAAGTCCTTACTTATGCTTCAAACTCCATCAAAAACAAAATCGATAACACAACTCGAGTTGTATTCCTGATTGATGCCCTTTCTGTGCTACAAACTTTGAAGATCGACAAGCTACCTCAACTCCAACAAGTTTTATGCAACATCAAAATTCTGACAACAGTAGTTCAGTTGATCTCTTCACATTGTGGAGTTTTGGGTAACGAACAAGCCTATAAATTAGCAAAGTATGGTGCTGAAAAAAAGGAAGAAAATCCATTTTGCTTCACAGAGATGAAGACTACCATCAACAAGCCAGTTACCATCAGCCAACAAGATCTGAACATACATCTATATTTAGACTGAGGACAAGACACAACAGGCTCAACCAAATTTGACACAAAGTCATGAAAGTTGTGCCATCTCCAATGTGTCATTGTGGAAAGCAGAGCAGGATACGACACACCTCTTACGGTCATGCATGATCGATCAGGCATTGAAAGATAAGATATGGCACACAGAAACACCGCTAAAAGAGACGCTGTACGGACCAGTGGATTCCTTACAGAAAATTTGTTGAGGAGACTGATATTCAAGTGTAAAGGCGACGATAAGAAGAAGAAGACTAAAGATGTGCTATTTAAATTGAAGTGTAAAGATATGCAATGAGATAAGCACTTAGTCTAGTTATTGAAATATATTGATGAATTGTGTTTCGGGTGGTAGCTATAGTAAAAAATAACATAAAGTCAAAATAAAGGGTATTGAATTTATCCCATGAATAATACCTGATACATTTGTTCTTGGTAAACAACACATACAACCAATTCTATGTTCGTCGATGGGTTCTGCACATTGTATCTTTTTACAGTATCAAACAGTGAGTTTGCTACAAAATTTGGTTCGTAATTCAGTCCACCAGTTCCAAGAGCAGGAAAGGCAATGGACTGCAAACTCAAACTGTCAGTTTCCTTCAGACATTCATATATTGCTGTATGTATATTCTTTAAAAGAGTATTAGTATTAATGCATTATATTTCAGGAAAAATGGAAGAGTTAGATACGAATATGCGGGGTATCGAAAGCAACACAACGAAACAAATAAACAAAACCATAAAGAGGTCAACGTGCATATTGTTTCAACAAAAGTGGGGTGTCTAAACAAAATGCATATATATATGCTTAACTTGAATTATTCCAAACTATGAAATTAATTGAAGATCTATTTTTTCGTCATAAGATGTTTTATATAATATACACATGGAAAAAAGTATTGCAACACCAAATTGAAATTCAAATTAAAAACACTCTTTATTTTTTTGTGATATAATTTGTTGAAATAGAACTACATTTGTAAACAATAAAACAGATGATTTTATCCTTATTGTTTCCAACACTTTAAATAACCAAGTTTATAAAGTTATGTGATTGACACCTTGTAATTGGTCAACCACAACTCATAACTGCAGCAAGATGGCAGATAATCAGCATGAGAGAAGCATGTATGTCGCTGTGACAATTGCACATACTGTTGGTCATCACCATTCCATTTTAAGTCGTTTTGAGAATAAAAATCAGGCAACAAACGATGTTAAAGACCTTCGGAGATCAAGAAGACCCCCTATAACATCTGCTAGGGAAAATCAAGCATAATGAAGGTTGGAAACCTATTGCAAACAACACAATCCTAAAAAGAGAGTAATTACCATACAGGAGCCTTTAAACAAGAACTGTTCAAGATCGGCACATCGCTACTGGTTATCATGCGATAAGACCATTTCGGGGACCTTTGCCTACGAACAGACACACAGTTGCCCGTATCCAATGTAGTGCAGAGCTCGCCAAAGTTGGAAATTAGCATCGTGAAGGGAGATCAATTGTTCCAATGAAATTCGGTTTATTTTCTATGGCCCGGTCGTAGTCTGGATTTGAACCATATCGATCATATATGGGACACTATTGGGCGTAAAGTGCACGGAAGGACACCCCAGTTCAAACACGTCATGAAATAAACAATACCCTTCCTTAGCAACAATTTAGTCAACTTATGGCAGGAATCAGAAGACGTTAAGAGGCGGTTATCTGTTTGAATGGAAGCTGCGCACAAAGTACTAGTTCTTTGGCGTATAACGATCAACCATGATGTGAACAATCATCTAAAGATTATTTTTGAAATGTCAGACATGGTAAAGTTCGACTACAGTTAAAGTTGTAAAATGCATTTTTTTTGGTACAAAAACACTTTATTTTGATATAGATAAAACTTTTTTTTTCATACATTTTTTGTTCGTTTTAATGCCAATGGTATCATTAACTACCTTTCAATATTATTTTACAAATATTTTATATTCCGTCCAAAGTAAGAGGCTGATTTTTGAAATATCAAGGTTTTGCAATACTTTTTTTTCCATTTGTATATATTGAAACATTAGCTCAGACAATTTCTGTTGTTAATCTAATGTGTTGGAAGGTTAAGTACAGTTACAAATTCTAAATTAATATCAATTTTGTTTGTATTCTACATTACATGTACATTTATATGTTCACCTTTACGAGTTCAGATTTCAGATTGTTCAAACTGAGCGGCAGACTAAATATATCATTATGATTTACTTTTTTTATTTCATATATGTATTAAAATATATTATTATATTGTATTTATATTTCACTGATGCATTCAAAAAAATATTGTAAAATTGTATATTCTATAAGCTGTATTGCTTCCGAATAAAGTATTATTATTAAAAAAATTATACTTGGTAATTACAATGATGAAGTAGCATTCATGTGGTACTAATATAGTCATTATGATTGATTAGTTTAATGGTGTTTAACACAATTTTCAGTAATATTGTGATATTTTGTGGCGGTAAGTTTTTATTGGTTAAATGTTAACATGAAACGTTTTTTTAATACGAACCTTTTCGTCTTCTGGATTTTTATACATTGGAATGTAGATATGAAATATATTTTCACATTTCAAATATCCGGATCCTGTGACAGCCACATCACCGGGATTGATATTAGAGCGGTAATTAGTATTACACTCTTGTTGAATACTGTTTCCAGCGGCTGCTAAAATTGCCTTAGAAGAAGGGCCTGCATTGTTAAGATTTAACTCTGCATTCGTAGTATTCACTATTACATCAATCTGAAAAATAAGTAAACTTATTGCATTTTTCAATCCACATTGCCAATGATTTTAAAACCGACATCACTGTGGCTAACAAGGACGGAAATGCATAGGAAAAGACTGAGTTCACAAATCACTTGACAGAAAAGTGAATGTTTAGAAAAAAGAATCAAACAGAGTAACAAGTGTTCAGGAGTATTTTTACTCTACTTCTAGAGTTTGTTCAACCGGTCATGTTTTCCTTGGCACGTTAATTTCAGTTGATGACACGTGGAACATAAATCTGGTCATCTTTGGAAAAAGCGCCACTCGTACATTCAATGCATTCGATACAATCATAGAGTTCAATATACATTCGAGGGGTATGACTTCTATTGAATTCATAAGAATCCTGCAGCCAATTTTTGCTTGAAACGGAAACAGCTGTTCTAATAAGTTTCTATTTGTCTTTATTCCTCTTGACTCTGGTCTTTAAAGTCTTGCATGTTCTTTCAATTTTAGTTCATTTATAGTTTCGGAGTTTGGTGTGACGTCAAATTTTACTGAAATTAGTACGGTGTTCAGTTGAAGTTTGACTCCAGGTGCGGGTTTTCTCTCTGTGTTGAATACCCATTGATGGCCATGAGCTATTTTCTGTTCTTTGGTCGTTTTATTTTGGGTCTTTTTGCAACATTCCCTTTTTCAATTTTTAATTTTATATTATATTTCCGGCTTTTGACACCGGGGTACTTAAGCATGAATACAGAAACAAGTATTGTGAGCACACACAATTTCGAGTAAGAGTTTTACACATAAAACTGATGTTGGAAATTCGATCAATATCCATTTTTTTTTTAATTGACGTAACTTTTATTAAGTACTATCATTATAGAGGCGCATTTTTAAAGAAAATGGTACAGATGATAATCAAACTTGATTGTATTAAGTATCGGGCACTAACGACTAACAGAATGGAATATCACGAAGGAAAACATAGTATGGAGAAGTTAAGTAGATTTTCTGCTCTTTGATCGGATTGATGCCTCTTTGACACATTCCCCATTTCTATTCTCCATTTTATGCTCTATTGATCGTACCTCTTGGGTGACTTTATCTCCTTTCACAATACTGACTGCCGTTCTCCCAATTTAAAAGTGAAGTCCCTTTCCTATAAAACAATGAAAAGTTAGTAAATAACATATTTTTCGAATTCATAGCTTTCCTTTTAAAGGATCAAAAACATGATAAATTCTAGCTTATCTTCGTTTTTGATGTGTTTTGCTATTTGATTTTGCCATGTGATTATGAACTTTCCGATTAGATTTTCCTCTAAGTTCTAATTTTTGTGATTTTACTTTTTAAACCCACCCACCCCCCATACACACACTCAATCATGAAATATTTACTCGGTGCCTGAATGGACAAAGCAATGATAAGCAGTGCAAGAACATAATAGTATTTTAAACAAATTCCGCACCGTGTGAACTACAGTTACTTTAAAAAAAGAAGTCCTTGACATTATAAAATTGATATTTAAAGGAATACAAAAGTATAAAAGAAATGGTTAACTGAGAAATTACGTCATGATTTGTTTTAATAATGAAAGTTACACATGCACCGAGTTTGAAATTTAAATTATTTGTCTTATTATATATATAATTGTCATTTTCTAATTTCCTTTCGTCTTTCTTTTATCGCCTTCTTCTATTCTTTTTATTTTCTTCTTTCTGGTTTTATTTTGATATTAAGACGATTTGTAGTGAACTTTTGATTTCTCATGTTCAACTTTTATGAATTGTGTTTTTTTAAAGTATTTTTATAACAATACTTGCAATATACTCTTAATAAACAATTAAGCATCATTAATAAAATGGACCAAATGAATTTGTCCAAAATATAAATTTCTCCTGTGTATCTTTATTTAAGTATACATGACATATTCGTTAAAAAATGTGTTATTAAACATAAAATTGAATATTGAATTGATAATGTCAGATATGGTCTTACCACTCATTTCATTAAGATTTCATCATCATTAAAACATGTTTGAACTGTTGTTAGTTACCAATTGAACAAGGAAATAACTTAAATATATCTGGAAATTTTTAAACTAAAAATAGAAAACTCAATTGGAATTTATTGATATACCCATGAATTGTTAAAAACTTTACTTTGTCATGTATTTGTCCATTTTGTTGTCAAAATCAGAAATAATAAACGAGTGAGCTTCTTGTCTTTCAGCTACTTGCAATATCATGACAGGCGCTTTAAACACAGGTTCAATCAACCACTTTTTACATAAGGAACTGCCTGAACCAAGTTGGGAATATGACAGTTGTTTCCATTGGTTTGATGTGTTAGAGCTATTTGATTATTTCATTCGATAAATGACTTTCCATTTTAAAGTTCGTTATTTTTGTAATTTTTACTTTTTACATAACAGTCATTATCCAGTGCTGGTCTTAACGTTTATAAGCTTCTTGAGGCCTTCAGCGGCCCCAAACCCTTCGTCGAATTATTTTTTGCCTCGCTCCGCTCGGTAAATATGTTTGCCATTACTCTATTAAGGCTAGTTACAGCCCAGCCTTTATACCTTGTAAGTTGTACCTATGAAATATAATTATGCAGTTTTTAATTCAGAAGATTCACTTCCAGCATGTCCAGAGGACGAGGATTAATCCTGATTTAATGGTACATAATGATTTGACTATACATGTATAATATTTATTCAAGAAAAATATATTAATTTAGAAATGTGTTTTCAAATATTATGAATATAATTGTGAGAATAATCAATCCCTTCTTTTAATGAAAATGAAAAAAATATGTTTCAACAGTGCAGAAAATAACTAATCTGTGCTTCTAGTCCACAAAAATGAATAACTGATTCAAAACAAATCCTCCTCCCCACCAATAATATCAAATGGTCGTTCAATTAAATATAAAGAAACCAGTCGTTTTCAAGCTCTCGAACCACAATGAAAAGGTTATATTCGTTTTGCCTAATCCAAATAATTATTTTAAAACACTGAAATCCTACGACGTATTAAGTTCATAATGTTCTTAACTTAAGATTTAAAGAGAAATTTTATGCGATGAACTATTTATAAAATTGTCAGAGACTGTCGAACCATGACTATTGAACTTTGTTTGTTTGGTTTATATCAAAAGAATAGGTGATGGCGGAATAAACAGTAATGGTGGGTTATAAACTGTATTTTTTACTACAACAATACACACATGTAAATATATAGTTGTAGGATTCATAGTTCTTTTTTTTAATATCTTTTTTTATTAATAAATTGACGATGGAAAGCATGTTTCATAATAGACAAAAGACATAACCAGTGGCGGATCCAGGGGGGGGGGGGGGTTCCGGGGTGCGCACCCCCCTTTATTTTTGCCGATCAATGCATTTGTATCGGGACATATGTTTTGCACCCCCCTTTGCCCTGTTTGCCCTGGGTTAGCACCCCCCCCTTTCGAAAATTCCTGCATCCGCCCCTGATAACAAACATATAATTAGGTCTCTTTGCATCTATTGTCATCGTCATTTCATCTTTGAATTATCTATCTACTTTGCATTAAATCAGCATTTGGTCTTCATATTCAAAACAAGGTCAAGTTTAATTAAATCTCCTGCGCCATGTGCATTTCAGAGAACGTTTAACCGAAAAGAACCAGTTAATACTTGTTGACAAACAACTTCGATCAATAGTTCAAGTTAACACATGAAATGGGTAAAATCTCTTTGTTAATACTGTGCTATAATCTGGATAAGGCACAGGTTAGGTGTGCATTAGCTACCTCAGATATACTACACAGTTCAACAGTACATTTACCTTTAGGGTCGGATCCTGGATTTTGAAAGGGTGGAATTTGATTCCATAATATATCTTTTTTTGTAATATTTTGTGTACAATGTAAATCTTATCAGACTGAGTGTTTCACGGTCCAACCAGTTAATGAATGAACTATGTTTTGTAATTTCTGTCAAAAAAGAGTTTTGTTTGTATAAAATTAATATTGATTTTGTTATCGGTAAATTACAACAACAAATAAACATACTAATTATCATTCAATTTGTTTAACACAAGCGCATTCATGGTTCTACAAACTGTCGATACCTACATGTATATCTTGACATATTTACTTTGACTGTTAGAAGAGCAAAGAGTTCGAATTTTATACTTGCAAATTAATTATTTTATGTTTCTTTCCTTGTTTTGACAGAATTTAGCAAAATTGGCTGCTAAAATCGAGTTTTTATTTCATTCATTCCCTTTTATTAATTATTTATTAAACCAAGAAATATCATATTATATTTTTTTATATTTTGTAGCTAATGATCTTTTATAGCATAAATGACCAGTAAGATATAATTATGATTAAAATTTGCAGTTGACTTCTTCTTAGAGTTATTGCCCTTCAACGATATTTTTTTCTCATTGTATTAAAAACTATAATAGATAGAAAGGAAAAATTGTCAGACAAAATAGATATACAAATATGTCAACAGAGTGAAATTGTCAGTTAACTATGAATAAAGAAGTTCACGTTTAATGATGATTTTACTAAAAAGTGGAAATAATTTAATATGCAGGTGACCGATATAGGCTCTTCAGCGCCTCTAAATGTATATTCTTACAGTACTAATTTGTGTCATCTTGGGTATCTTTGAACTAATCATACAAATCCTAGCCATTTCAACAGGCGAAGCTGTTGGCTAACACATTTAATTGTAAAAGCAACAACAATGCATACTCTTGCTGGGCTGACAGACGCCGCATTTTAGAAATCTATATCCTTCCACGAATGCAATAGTCTGATAATCCTGCATTCATCTCAAAATATACAACTTGGTTGATGTAATCCAAATACCGGTATTAAATTTCAACAACGTATATCAGCAACAAGTGTTCTAACTTTTAGTACATGTACAAGTACATGTGGATTTTTATTTGATTGTTTTCTTTAATTTTTCTCTTCACTTAAAATATTTCAGAAATTCTAATTACTAAAGACAATGTCAGAAGAGCAGGAACAACAAGAAAACTTTTACAGACATTCAACAGTTATAGTCGATGTAACCAAAGAATCACTTCAACAACTTATTGAATATTATTTGACAAACCAAGGCATCACATACGAAGACTTCATCAGAAAGATCCAGCATGATCTCTACCATCTATGTTACAACTACTATCCATGCTGTAGTTGCCCTACTGGCACACCTCTACACTCAAAAGGCAGTAGGGTGATCCATCCGCCACAACTGGCCTTATTTATAGATTCGGCTGGTGTAAAATTGCCATGCCACAACCCGACTAGTAAATCGGCGCCAAACTGTTGTTGTCCTGTAAAAGGAAACATCACTATACAAGAGCTTGATGTGACTCTAGCTCGAGTTATTTTGATAAATTTCCTTGTCCCTCCTTCCTCCGTTGACAGGAAAGCAGTCGACGATCTTGTAAAGATAAGAAATGAATCAGCGCATGCCAAAAAAGGAAAAATGGCAACTGAGGAATATAACCAATCAATTGAACAAATCTCAAAGTCCTTATTGGTCATAGCAAAGATATATGGGAAAGAAACAGAAACTAAACAGAGACTGTATGAAGTTCGTAGACAACCATTTAACACTGCAATTTATTTGGAATTGCAGACAATATTACTTCAACATATAGAGAAGGACGACGAACTGAAGCAAATCAAACTGGTAAATTAACCTTTATACCAACGATATAGTACTGAAACATTTGTTAAATGCTAAAAATTTTTTAATTTTTTTTTACAATTAGTGCAATTATAAGATCAATTTAGTTTAGAAATTGAAATTAAAATAATTTTATCTTGAAAAATGCGGTGCATACCAGCAAATATCTGTTTGTGCATGCATGTATAAGGTTACATGTTGACAAAAAATGAGACATACAAGTAATATCAGAAACAATGTTTACAACTTTTTTTCGAACTGTTTGCGGAGTTTCCTTGAAATTTTGTCAGAATTTTTTTTGAATTTCAAAAATGCCCTTGCAAATAAACTCATCATAGATACCAGGATTACATTTTGTATTTACGCCAGATGCACGTTTCGTCCACAAAAGACGCATCAGTGACGCTCCAAGTCGATTTCAGACGGTTTTATTTCTAAATGATCAATTGTAAACAAAAGAAACCTCTATAACCTTTTTGACGACGAACGACTAGTTATGTTGGTCTTAGGAAATTTAAATGGAATCTTTAAAGGCGGCATACAAGTTGCTTGTAGTTTGTCATGTGCTTCAATTAGCCTGAGTGCTTTGTATAATACTATTCGACAGGTACATGTAGTCACCACCATGTACTATCAATTGTTCGTTTAACTGCAAATTCTTTAAAGTTCCAATTCTGGGTTATTTATCATATATTCCGTACTAATATATTTACTTTTAGATGCTTGAACAACTCACAAAAGATCAGGACAATATTCCAGGAGGTATGCATATTATATTAAAGTTCGTACTCAATACAAGCATTTACCACACGAGAATACATTTGTTTGCAACTGTCCTAAGTCAGGGAACCGTTGGTGTGATTCATAAGAGTTTCTCGTTGTTTTCATAAAGATAAAACCGTCGTCTTTCCTGTTTAAATGGTTTTACACGTCTAGTTATTTTTTAGGTCCTTTATAGCTTGCTGATCGGTATGATCCAAGGCTCCGTGTTAAGTTCCGTATTTCGACATATACTACGGGGCGCCGAATGGGACTCTTGTAATTTTGTACTCGAAATTCAATTTTGTACGGACAAAAGTGAGTTTTGTTCAACAAAAATGAGTTCAGTTTAACAGCATACTACAAATTTAAAATTTTGTCATACAAAATTATCTTTCAGTGGACAAAAGTTACTTTTGTCATGACAAAATTCATTTTTGTAACACAGACTTGACTTTTGTTACCTAATTCGAAAATTGGGCGACAAAAGTCAATTTTGTATGCAAATTGGTTTAGTTTGGATTCTGTGAACTAATTTACATACAAAATCGACTTTTGTGAGACAAAATTGACTTTTGAGAAACACAATTGACTTTTGTGAGACAAAATTGACATTTGTGAGACAAAATTGACTTTTGTGAGACAAAATTGACAAAATTGAGTTTTGTCTCACAAAAGTCAATTTTGTATGCAAATTTGTTTAGTTTGGATTCTGTGAACTAATTTGCATACAAAATCGACTTTTGTGACACAAAATTGACATTTGTGAGACAAAATTGACTTTTATGAGACAAAATTGACTTTTGTGAGACAAAATTGACAAAATTGAATTTTGTCTCACAAAATTGAGTTTTGTCTCACAAAATTGAGTTTTGTCTCACAAAATTGAGTTTTGTCTCACAAAATTGAGTTTTGTCTCACAAAATTGAGTTTTGTCTAACAAAAGTCAATTTTGTCTCACAAAAGTCAATTTTGTCTCACAAATGTCAATTTTGTCATCACAAATATCAATTTTGTTATCAAAAAATTGAGTTTTGTCTCCCAAATGAGTTCAGTTTAACAAAATTTGTAGCATACTACAAATTTAAAATTTTGTCATACAAAATTATCTTTCAGTGGACAAAAGTTACTTTTGTCATGACAAAATTCATTTTTGTAACACAGACTTTACTTTTGTTACCTAATTTGAAAATTGGGCGACAAAAGTCAATTTTGTATGCAAATTTGTTTAGTTTGACTTTTGTGAGACAAAATTGACTTTTGTGAGACAAAATTGACTTTTGTGAGACAAAATTTGTCTCACAAAAGTCAATTTTGTATGCAAATTTGTTTTGTTTAGATTCTCTGAACTAATTTGCATACAAAATCGACTTTTGTGACACAAAATTGACATTTGTGAGACAAAATTGACTTTTGTGAGACAAAATTGACTTTTGTGAGACAAAATTGACTTTTGTGAGACAAAATTGACA
Source organism: Mytilus edulis (assembly GCA_019925275.1). NCBI lineage: Eukaryota > Metazoa > Mollusca > Bivalvia > Mytilida > Mytilidae > Mytilus > Mytilus edulis. The sequence continues at coordinate 50,988,018 of CM034356.1, read as the reverse complement.
AAATTGAATTTTGTCTCACAAAATTGAGTGTTGTCTCATAAAAGTCAATTTTGTCTCACAAAAGTCAATTTTGTCTCACAAAAGTCAATTTTGTCTCACAAATGTCAATTTTGTCATCACAAATGTCAATTTTGTCATCACAAAAATGTCAACTTTGGCATCACAAAATTGACTTTTGTCATCACAAAATTGACTTTTGTCATCACAAAATTGACTTTTGTCATTACAAAATTGAATTTTGTCGTCACAAATTTGACTTTTGTGAGACAAAACTCAATTTTGTCAATTTTGTCTCACAAAAGTCAATTTTGTCTATGTATGCAAATTAGTTCACAGAATCCAAACTAAACAAATTTGCATACAAAATTGATTTTTGTCTCACAAAATTGAATTTTGACTCACAAAGGTCAATTTTGTCTCACACAATTGACTTTTGTGTTTTAATTTCCATATCAGGTAACAAAAATCAATTTTGTATGCAAATAAGTTTATATTTGCATACCTTTTTGACAAAATTGGCTTTTGTCATGACAAAAATGAATTTTGTCTACAAAAATGAATTTTGTCATGACAAAAATGATTTTGTTATGACAGAATTGAATTTTGTACAAAACCACAAGAGTCCCATTCGGCGCTCCGTATATACTGGTTTACTTTTATAAATTGTGATTAGATGATGGAGAATTATAGCATTGGCACTCAAACCACATCTTCTTATATCTATGTTAGGGTAAAACTTCTGCATATAATTTGAAAAATAACCTTCAATGATGCAATCATAATATATTGCAGTCAAGTTAGGCTCTGTTTTCTTATCTAATGTACTATTAGAACAATACTACCAAACCTTGTATACATAACGTACGTTTGATCTTAGACTAAGTTGTAATATTCTATATAGTTACTTAGATCATTGAAAGCATGATGCAAAACTGAAGAGTCTACAGTTTCCAAAGTTTCCAGAATTCTGATAAAATTTGCATTCAGTTTAAAATGATTTCCATGCCATGTTTGTCTTGATATATTGTCATGATTTTAAGATACACAATCATATTAATCGAACAATTAAAAAAAATCAGTATCCAATACTTTTCTTCTTGTAGAATCTGTTTCCATAGAAAATCTGCTTGATGGTGTCACAGCTGTGCCAGGTTCTTCTCTAGGGAACACCACATTGTCATCGATAATGCCTCGAAACTATCACGTCGTGTTTGGCATTGAGGTAGAGAACTTGACGAAATATAAACTAGAAAATTCTGAGACATACTTGACTAGTGGAGAAATTTCAATACCAGCTTCAGACATTCGTCCAGGATACAAAGAGGCAATGGTATATACATGTACTATAAGGCTTTATATCATAACTTTTTTTCATATATATCTCCAATCCTTTTAACATTCATATACCACATCAAAACCTGTCCTGAATAATACGTAGGGAATCTTATATTCATGTTGTACCAGGTGTCAAAAAACATACAATAGATGTGTGTGATCTCTGCTAATTTTTCTCTTATTTTAAGTAAAATGATAGCTATATTTGGTATGTGCATACCTTGCAAGGTTCAATTGTGTTGTTATGTATACAGTTTAAATGAAGAAAGGAAATATTTTTACAAAATAAATAATTTTGTAAAATTTATATGCATTTTCAGTTTGGTTTATCTGACCTCGATCTCATTTTTTCTGATCATGTTGAATGCATATGATAGTTGTAGTAAGCCTTCATATTGAGGACTATTGACCTAAAATCAATAGCCAGTAGAGAAGGCAAGCATTTCAGAGTTTGCACGCTTGTTAAGATATCAAAAAGATCGAGTAATAATATGAAGCTAACGCATCCTTTTTAGCTCACCTTGCCCAAAGAGCCAAGTGAGTTTTTCTCATCACTTGACGACCGGCGTACGTCGTCGTCCGTCGTCGTCGTCCGTCTTCGTTAACTTTTACAAAAATCTTATCCTCTGAAACTACTTCGCCAAATTTAACCATACTTGGCCACAATCATCATTGAGGTATCTAGTTTAAAAAGAGTGTGGGGTGACCCGCCCAACCAACCAAGATGGCCGCCATGGCTAAAAATAGAAAATAGGGGTAAAATGTAGATTTTGGCTTATAACTCTGAATCCAAAGCATTTAAAGCAAATCTGACATGGGATAAAATTGATTATTAATTCAAGATCTATCTGCCCTGAAATTTTCCGATGAATCGGACAACTGTTTGTTGGGTTGCTGCCCCTGAATTGGTAATTTTAAGGAAATTTTGCAGTTTTCGGTTATTATCTTGAATAGCATTATAAACTGTAATCAGCATTAATGTGTAACTAAGTAAGATCTACAAATAAGTCAACATGACCAAAATTAGGAGTTATTGCCCTTTATAGTCATTTTTTACCAATTTTTCGTAAATATTTGTAATCTTTTACAAAAATTTCTCTGAAACTACTGGGCCGAATTTAACCAAACTTAGCCACAATCATTATTAGGGTATCTTGTTTAAAAAATCTATCTTCCCTGAAATTTTCAGATGAATTGGATAACTGGTTGTTAACTTGCTGCCCCCCAATTGGTATTTTTTTGGAAATTTTGCCGTTTTTGGTTATTATCTTGAATCCTATTATAGATCGAGCAAAACAGCAATAATAATCAGCAAAGTAAGATCTACAAATAAGTCAACATGACTAAAATGGTCAGTTGACCCCTTAAGGAGTAATTGCCCTTCATAGTCAATTTTAACAATTTTCATTAATTTGGTAAATTTTGGTAAGTTTTTACAAAATATTTTTCCTCTGTAACTAAAGGGCCAAGTTCATTACAGATAGGGAAAATTGTAAGTAGCAAGAATATTCAGTAAGATCTAAAACACATCACCATCACCAAAAAACAAATTTGTCATGAATCTATCTGTGTCCTTTGTTTAATATGCACATAGACCAAGGTGAGCGACACAGGCATTGCACAAGGTCGTGTTTTTCTCTGGCTGTTTATGACGTCTTTACACTAAATCCATTGGATGTTGGATGTGTACGGATTGATAGTTTAGTCTTAGTTGCATGATTTTTTATTAGTTGTTAGTGGCTTTGAACTAGCTGTCAGATAACTGCGAGTACTCTCAGATCTGTTCATTCTGTCTTTTTGTGTCAGGATGTATAAGTACCGGACCACGTCCACTTGCAATTGTATTTTGTCCATCTGATGAGTTAACTAAAGCCTTTTTCAACTGACTTTTACAGTTCGTTATTATGTTGTACTGTTATACCACTGTCCCAGGTTAGGGGAAGGGTTGTAATCCCGCTAACAGGTTTAACCCCGCCACATTATTTATGTATGTGCCTGTTCCAAGTCAGGAGCCTGTAATTCAGTTGTTGTCGTTTGTTTATGTGTTACATATTTGTTTTTCGTTCATTTTTTTTTTTTTTTTTTTACATAAATAATGCCGTTAGTTTTCGCGTTTGAATTGTTTTACATTGTCTTATCGGGGCCTTTTATAGCTGACTATGCGCTATTGGCTTTACTTATTGTTGAAGGTCGCACGGTGACCTATAGTTGTTAATGTCTGTGTCATTTTGGTCTTTTGTGGATAGTTGTTTCATTGGCAATCATACCACATCTTCTTTTTTATATCTTAAGAGCCTCAATTTTAAATATTTCCCCTAGCCTTTACGATAATAAAATACCGAAACTTTATTATTAATTATTTTACAGGTTGCAACGAAGAAACCATATTGGCCTGCATTTGGAATATGCGGAATAGTGTCGTGGCTTATCAGTGGTAGCAACCGACGTCTGGTTATTATGTTCACGTTGCCATGGCCTGCATTTCTAAACTATATAAAATACACGAATAAACTTTCTGTTGGTATATCCGACGTCGGTATCACTGAACATGATAGCAAATGGCATAAAACAATGAAAAAACTAAATAACACGTACCCCGGACTTAATTTCAAAACTGATGAATATATCAATTCCACAAAACCGGTAAAAGTTGCAGATGAAACATTCCAAGTGAGTGGAATCATGGGAACAGGTCATCAAATCGAGGCTAAAATAGTGTTTAAACCAAATCACGTGGATAATTTGGCACAGAATCTAAAACAAACTGTTTTAATGAGTCAAAGTTATAAATGAGATTTATATGGCTCTTTATAGTATGTGATGCATTAATTTTTCACTACATGTTTTGTACATTCTGAACATGGTCTTGAAAAGTATGTAAACATAATAAAAGTTTCTGAAGCATTTAATTACTTGTCAATTGAAACAGTACAGTGTAAAAATAACAGCATTGGAAATTGAACACATTTTATACTTGTTGTTATTTAAGCATTGAATGCTTTTCCGCGCATCATATTAAAAATGTGCGCACGGTCAACGCTTTTACACCCCTATGAAGTTACAAAATGAAGCATTCAATACTTATAATTATCCTTTTTTAGCAATGATCATAAGAACACGAATTTTATTATTGTTTTGTTTAATTCACCTGTGCACTTTATTGTGGGACCACGTGTTATCATGAATGAAAAGTTTTATTGAGCAATGCAATTGCTTACGGAATAACACGTGATGTACAGTTAGGCAATCAGAATAAAGTATCATAATGAAACATACATCTAATGTAATTATACTTTAATACAAATATAACTTGTTGAATACAAATATATAAAGGGTATACGTTTTTGAGACAACAACCCAATGACAAAAGTGAATACGGGATAGCGATAGGACACATTCTAGTCAGTTAAAGTTGGCACTGTTTGGAACATGAGCCTACTATAAAATGTTACAGGATTCTTAACTACAACATAACGCACTATAAAAAGGTTTAGATTAGCCAGTGAGTCTGAACTAAGTGTTCTTAGGGTAGGTAGGTCAACAATATAAATTCGGTCAAATGTATTTTTCAGAATCAAATTCATGAAGTTTTGAAATGGCTCACTACTGGTGGACGTATCCTCCTCGAGGATATCACCAAACTTGTAGTCAGCACTTCAGTGTTGAAATGAATATCAATCATATGGTCATTTTTATAAATTATTTTTTTGCAAAAGTATGAATTAATATACATACTAAGGATGTTCTTATCCCAGGCATAGATGACCTTAGCCTTATTTGGTACAACGTTTCGGAATTTTGGGTCCTCAGTGCTCTTCAATTTTATACTTGTGTGTGGCCTTCTTACTATTTTGATCTCAGCGTCACTGATGAGTCTCATGTAGATGAAACGCCGCCGGTCTAGCGTGGTATAAGCCTGGTACCTCTGATAACAACTATACCCCCCCCCCAAAAAAAAAATAAATAAAATAAAATTAAACATAAAAGTATATGAACAAATGTGTAAAGAAAGGCTAATTCACACCACCAAAGACTATAAAATTTATAGTCGATGCTAAACCAAATAGGAACGGGAATTAAGCTATTTATACTAGTATATCCATGTACATTTGAACAAACTTAACATCCAACATGAACGTTTGCATGCAATACATATTTAACAGCTGTGAGTATTTTTCAAAATAGAACTGTTGTGCACATCCGTTCATGGCACATAACATGAGCAATATTCGTCGGATTTTAATTGTTACTGTAAAATCAACCATATCCACTGCCACAAGAAATGGTTTTTATCTAAAGTTTATAAATTTGTTGCGTTTTGGCTCGAACTAAGACGCACAGTTACAATGTACTATCACATACTATCAATCTGCCAACTCAATTTAGTGCAATCTAAGTGCACATCACTATAATGTTTTCCTGATCACATGCTTATTATCATGGATTCACATGGTACGGATGAATTGAATCAAACATATTTATTTTATGCCATTTGTTTGAAATTTAGTCAAAAAAGCAAAACAATGAGGAGTTTCCGTTATGAAAGTTATGACAAATACTTATCTTTTAAAGTGCTTTATTTTTTATTTTTGTTCATTTTGAAGTAGATATCATTTGGTTCCAGGTTCAACAAAAAGTGAGTACGTTGTAAACAATTCGATCGACATTTAATACCCAATAATTATAATATTTCAAAACGGGGATGACAGCTGACATTATTAAATTTCGAAGCTGCCCGAAATCTTTCTAGATATCAGTTCAAATTCTAACTTGTATAATTTTGATTATATGAATGTGCAAATATTTAGAAGTTTTGAGGTCATAGTAAGGAATAATAAACGTCAATTATTGGTTTAGGATATGTTTTTAATAATCAGTAAATACTGAGTCATATTAAATGGGAACATTTGAGTGAAAGGCATTACATTCATAGTATTAGACCCATAAATGTGCATATATTATTATCTTTTCAAATTTATTTAATATAGCTGTAAGATGATGTTCCGGAGACTTTTGCTTTATCTCTGCATACCACTGATTTCGGCGGTATTAAAATCAAATAAAGGGAACTGTCCAAAGATTTGTAAATGTGGATATGATAAACGAAACCCTCAACGCAATTTTATTTCAACATGTAATGGAAAATTGAAAACTACAAAGATGAATTTTATTCCAAAATTTCCTCCAAAAACAGTGGAAGTTATTTTTATATACAATCAATTACCAAATGTGTCAAGGAATACATTTAGCAATATAACACATTTAAAACTGAAAAAATTAGATTTGGAAGGAAATTCAATCAGTGTTATTCAAAACGATTCTTTTGCCAGTTTTGTTTTCCTGGAAAAACTAGACCTCTCGAGGAATAATATAACAGAAAAAGATGCAATGGACTGTTTTAAAAATTTACCAAAAAGTATAAACCGTTTGAGATTAAACCACCTACTCTGGCATCCAGTCGAAGGATTATTTGGTGGGTTAGATGATAGTAATGTGACAAGGATAGAGTTGAGCCATAGCTATTTAACACCATTTGAAGGAAGATGGTTTTCAGGTCTTAGACAACTGAAATCGCTGGACATTTCATGGAATTCAATTAAAGATTCGGATTTTAACTTGACTGGACTTCCTAACATACACGATATAAACTTAGCTGGCAACTGGTTTAATATAATTCCAGATTTTTGTAAGTTTGGTTTAACAAATATTGCAAATTTACGTATGTGTGACACAAAGCTATATACCATTAACCATTTGAGAAACTGTTCTTCGTGTCTGCAAAATCTCAAGAAGTTATATTTGAGTGGACTGTCAATAAGGATAATACCAACAAACATATTTTCAAATCTCAAATCCTTAACAGAGCTAACAATGAAGCAGATGTCTACACAGTTTAAAAAGATTCATAAATACGCCTTCAACAGTTCCTCTCTACAAAGTTTAACATTCTGGCGAGCGGACGGCTTTTTGTTTACCTCGAAATCTGCAAAACAAGAAATGTTTCATCCGGATTCATTGTTTGGCTACAGTAAAAATATAAAAGAACTTGACCTATCTAATAATAAAATAGATTTAATATCGAATAAAATCAGATTGATGTTCAAACCTCTGAAAAAGCTTCGGAAATTATGGATGGAATCAATATCTCTATCATACATGCCGAAATACTTTTTACCGCTATTTCCTTTACTGACTTTTATTTCATTCGAGAATAATAAGATTCACCCATGGAATTATGGCCATTCTGTTTTTAATGGTGTTCGAAATTTGAAGATAGTTAATTTAAGGAGCAATAAGATTGGAATGATTTATGATACATCTTTTCCGCTGGCTCTTTTGAACAACTTGACCTCAATAAACCTTTTGTTTAATCGGTTTAGCTGCACGTGTGACCTTCAGTGGTTTAGGAATTGGATGAAACATACTCGTGTAAATATTTCTGGAAATAATACTTACAAATGTGATACTGGCAAATTGAAGGTAGTTGATTACAATCCAGACTTTATAGAATGCCACATTTTGTCAATTTCCCTGTCAATCGGATTTGGCGTCGCTTTTATTTTAATCGTAACTATAACCGGTTATATCTGTCGATGGCGTTTCAGATTCCAGTTATACAAACTTCGTTCACTCCGTAAACAGTACAAAGAACTCGTCAACAAAGAGGATTTCGTATATTCTGCTTACGTAGTTTATTGTTACGAAGATTTCACATGGGTAAAAAGAAGCCTCATCCAAGAAATAGAAGAGAAGCAAGGTTATAAGTTGTGTATTCCACACAGGGACTTTGAATTGGGAAAAGTATTTGCAGATAACATTGTTGAACACATGCATTTGAGTGAAACAGTTATACTTGTTCTGTCGAATAATTTTGCCAAAAATGAGTGGTGCTTATTTCAACTTGCTGTTGCTAAAAACAAATTAAATAAACTTGGGAAATTATCCATATTTCTTGTGCTACTGGAAGAAATAGAATTTAAGAACATGAATTCTGCGCTATATCACCTTTTGAAAATGTCAAGTTATGCAGCATGGGACAGTGATGACAATGCACAGAAACTTTTCTGGGATCAAATAAGAGATCACCTTAGTTGAACTGTTGATGCTTTTTTTTATCAAATGGAGGACTTTGAAGCAAGCATTGTGTTGTTTTAAGATAGAATTAAATTATTGATGAAATTCAATTGATAATAAACTGTTGTTCCATAACCCTAAAGTACTGTCCAATTTCAGTCGTAAAACAATGTGGAAATACAGCTTACACAGCCATGTCATTGTAATTGTCAAATGCGTACGTTTTAATGTTAAAAATACTGCTAAGAAAATTAAAAAAAAACCGCATTCGATAATTGACTATCTTTTAGAAAACAATTTAGATTAAATGAATAGCATTCACTTGCAATACTCTTAATTTCTTAAATCATTAGCCATGTTTTTCTGTTTGCAAAAGTATGAAATATTCTAAAAACTAAGAATTTTCTTATCCCAGACATAGATAACCCTTAGCCGTATTTAAAACAACTTTTTGGAATTTTGTATCACTAATTCTTTTCAACTTTGTTCTTGTTTGACTTTCTTACTGTTTTGATCTGAGCGTCACTGATGAGTCATTTAAAGACAAAAAGCGCGTTTGGCGTATTAAATGATAAGCCTGGTACGTATTAGCATGTCGAAATGGACTATTGCATTGGTTATTTGAGTATTTCGATGTCCTGAATGTTCTTGCAAATTATTTGTAATGCAATCCTGTCATGTTATGTTGTTATTTTAGTGTTATATTTCATATTGCCATAACATCACGAGGTTTGGCTAGCCAAAAAGCAAGTTTCAATCCATGATTTCTTTTCTTCAAATATCCTATCACAAATCAGGAAAATGACAGTTGTAACTTATATTTTGTTTCTGTATGTGTTGCATTGTCGTTTGTTCTTATTGCACTTCAGTGTTTCTGTTGTTTTGTTGTTTTCCTCTTATAGTTGTTGTGTTTCCCTCGAGCTCGGTTATAGTTTGTAAACCGGATTTATTTCCTCTTAATCGATTTAAGACTTTCAAACAGCAGTATACTATTGTTGCCTTTATTTAAAAGATCAAAGAGTATCAATAGCAATAATTAAGGTGGTTCGTGGGTACAAAAAATTCAGCCAAAAATTGAACCTTTATTTTTTCATTACAAATTTTAATTATTACACTATTGGTTATTACTTTATGATATGGTAAAAAAATCAACCCAAAAAATCGATTCGGTTACGCTCCATATACCTTTTAAAATGTTTATATCATTGAAAAAGCTCCAAATTATCTCCCTTTGGTGCAAAAATGCCATTTTTTTGGCATTACATTTTCAATATCTTTTTTAACTATTGTTTTCATAAAGCTGTACATAAACTTAATAATTGTAAAATTTAAGCGATTTCTGTAATTTGGTTATTTTTTTATTTCAATATTAACTCTATTTCTCCTATTAGTTCAACAGAAAAAAAGGACATTAACAAAAATGTATGCTTCTTCCGGCGGCAGATTGTGATTTTAAATGAACGGTGACCCCATTTTTTTTATTTCATTTTTCTTTTAAGTACATGATAAGGTTCATTTATAAAAAAATAAAGCGAAACCCTATATTAGAAAAAAAATTGGATTTATACCCAGGAGCCCCCTTAATCATGAAATGAAATGAAATATACCCTACGTATTAAATATATACACTACGGGGAAGCAGAACTAAAATGTAGCAGATAATAAAAAAAAATGACAAACATCGAATTGACCTTTATACATACAGGAAGTTTTAGTTTTAAAACAAATATGGTCTAAATAGGGCCTTAGAAATCAGAATTTGTGCAGATATATTTGTACCAAAAGCACATGTTTTAACAAATATGAGAAACATATAAGAATCTGCATGGAAATACACGATAGAATATGTGAGAATGCAATATTGGATAAGGTTCACTTGAATTGGAGTGCACATGTCTAAGTAATGTGACAAAACATTACTTACTAAACATATTGTCAATATATGCATATATAGATACGCTCGAATCCACAAAAGCGATTAGAATGAATATGAACTAATATATAAAAAAAACCTCTCTTTAAAGTTCCTCATTTTACTAAGACAACGTTTGAGTAGATGTTCTCTCCCTTTCACTAGGAAGATGTGATAATATATAAGCATTTTATCAATCTTGTTTATGTGCAATGGATGTATCAATATAAACCCTTGTTTTGTAAATTTACTAACCTGTTTAATTAAGTATGACACTTTATACTGCTCTAATGTAGACACCATTATTTTACAATTACAATATTCATTTGTTATTGTCTATCTGTGGTAATGTTAAATCCAGAGCACTAGTAAGAAGAACTATAATATTTATAGTCGAATATTTGAAAGTTGCATGTACAGTACACTGAGTAAGAGATTATGAACAATTCCCTTTGAAGTTGAACATATTAAAACCTACTTTGGAATTGGTGTATCGAATATTCTTAATAGTACACATTGATAACTTGAATATGTGTGCACCAGCAGCACTTTTCGACATAAAATGTCTCCTCAGTGAGACCAAATTGTTTTAAAATCCAAAACTCATTGAAAAAATCAAAAGTTTATTACCAAAAAGAATTAAATGTAAAACCTGCCTGGTAAGGAATTAGAGGTTTGAACGAGGGATATGTATTCCTTAGTTCATAATAACTTACAGAATTATATAAAAGCAAATTCTAATAACATAGTATTTGTTTCTTCATGCCATTCTTGAAGTACTGCTTATTTGACTGGTCCTTTCCTTGGGGACTAATAATCTACTGGTAGGAATAACGTTGACAGTACTTACCATTTGTTCTGCACCAGATGCCATTTCGACTATAGATGTCCCTTCCATAATGCGCGAGAAAGAACAATATTTAAAATATTAAAACCTATTTAGAAATATGACAGCTGTTATTCATTCGTTTGATGTGTTTTTGTTTTGAAGGTTCATCGGGGTTCGGTATTTGTTTTTACTATATTCTATTTTGAAAAGGAAGTGTTTATAAACCAAACCGCTGTACAATAGTGGGACAAGGAATAACAACCTTGCATGAGGAAGATATATTCCTTATTTCATTTCAATTTCAAACACATTTTAATAGCACAATATCTATATTTTCATGCCAGTACTAGAGTACTGGCTCCTGGGCTGGTGATACCCGCCAGGACTGATAGCAGAGGCATCGGCTTTGAACATTAAACAACAATTTTTTCATGTGCAATGAAAATGTGTTTCACCGCATTTTAGAGAATATATTTTTGTAGTATGTTGCATCAAAGGAAAATTTAATCCTATATAATTATGAAGTAATTTGTTATTTTGTTCAGAATATCCCTGCTATTAACTTTTTTCTGTAATTTCTCTAGCTAAAAATGCATAATTATGCTGTAAAAACCTCAACATTAACAAATAACACTGTCATACTGTGACTTTAAGTAATATTGAACGACTTTGTCAATGGTCTTGGTTTTAAATTAATTCATGAAAAATACGTTTTTAATATCATTTGATTTTTTACATGTTTTAGTAGGAAAATGTCACATGTATAATTATTTTAGCAACTTCATTTCTGTCATTGTTACGTGGTGGAATACGGTATTATTTTCATCAGAAATAGTCATTATGACCCTGATGGAATTAAGAAAAACCAAAAAGACAATGTATGTCCCTGCTTATAAATAAGTCAAAACAAACAAGCAAATTTCAAGAATGATTGCATTGTGTTAGTACAACAATAAATACTTTCAGAATGTTCAATACAATAATCTAAGTTTAACTGTTTTTAGAAGAATCCAATGTTTTTTTTAATAAATTCTTTTTCTTTTGCATCGAGATTTTCAGTAATAAAACCAATAAATATTTAAGTAGTTTTAGGTTTGTACTTGTTTGGCTTTATAACTATTTTGATCTGAACGTCACTGATGAGTCTTATGTAGACGAAACGCGCGTCTGGCGTATTAAATTATAATCCTGGTTCATTTTTTAAATTATATTAACAAATTGCAACTTAACTTATAAAACGTGGTAATCAGTGGTTGTTGTTTGATATATGTCGTAAACTGTATTGGTATACAATATATTGTTGAGTACTGATGTGAAACATTGATGTCATTTTTACAAGTCAACCAATTATATAATTATTGTACTAGAAAAAAGATGCGATATATTTTGACAAAACAAAACTTTTTTCCGGTCGAATCCTGACTTTTAATAAGTTCGTGCTGGAGAGTTGTGTCCCCTATCTCTTCGATTTATCATCCGCCTTCTAAAAATATTCAAACACAGAATACAAAATAAAAGCAGTTATTCTATGCCAATGCAATTATTCTATGAAAAGTCTATTGACCAATTTTCTTTTCAAAGTCATATATTTAACTCCACCTTTTTCTTCAATCATGTTTTTAATGTTGTCTCGTAAGTATCCAACAATACTCAAGATAATGGCCACTCACAAAAAGACTTTTTCAAAGTTTGATAGAAAACTTTGATAAATATAGTCACAATAGGGATTTGATTTCTCGTTTTAGTCGTTTCACTTCTTTCATGTCTGGGCTTTTCCCTCGTCACTTGATGTCTCCTTGGCAATCATACCACATCTATTTATATTTATTTAGACGTTTAAAACAGTTTTTCTTATGTCATTGTTTGGCTCAGATGTTTTTCAGATAGAACGGAAATTTCAACAAAACGCATACCCGTATTTATTATATTTCCTTATAATTTTTCTTTAATTATAACCAAAAAACATTCATCCATTTCAAATGATGTTTTTTAATGCATTCAACGAATGATATTCTAATCAATATTTACAAAAGCATGTATCATGTAAGATATTAGTAATCTTCAATTTGTCAGATCGTATGGCATTTAATAAAGGCAACAGTAGTATACCGCTGTTCGAAATTCACAAATCGATTGAGAAAAAAACAAATCCGTGTTACAAACTAAAACTGTAGGAAACACAAATATAAGAGGAGAACTACAACTCAACAGAAACACAACATTAAAATGTAACACACACAGAAATGAACTATTATATAACAATTAAAATGACGACAGGAAATGCGTCTATCTTAATTCTGCATTTAATCATGTTATGCAAACTTCATCATCATTACTCATTCGAATCTCAAACCCCTCCTTTGTTATAATAAAAAAGGAATTTAATAAAAGATATTAAGTATAGTTGTTAATAACACAAAATATTTGTCAATAGCATTATTTGATTAACAAAATCTGATGTGTCTCGTACAGTAAATATCTTTGTTTGTGTGATTTAATCAATCTTACGTAATATTTATACATTGTGCATAAAACTGTATAATGCAAACCCAATCGTCTCGTTTTGAAAATAAACATCATGAGACGAAATCAAAATACTTTTACGCACATAGCTTCTTAAAAGAAATATAGTTTTATCATCGTTCTAAATCTCAAAGACAAAGCGCAGTATTCGACATGAAATAGCTCTGAGACTCTTATCTAGACAACCAAACGTAGAGGTTTAAGTGAAGGTCGTTGCTAGATGAAGAACATGCTAAATCTATGTTTTTTTTCAACTACAAGCATGTGTTACATGATGTTTACGTCGAATTATTCGAGCCTAACCCGACCCTTGAATAGTTTGAGTTAGTTTTAATTATAGGTTATAATTTAGCCAGAAATTGGGAATATGTCAAAGAGACAACAACCCGGTCAAAGATGAGGCAACAGCCGAACGTCACCAAAAGTTTGTCAATGCAGCGAGAAAATCCTGCAACCGAAGGTGGTCCTAACCTGACCTCTAAACATTTGTGCGCTAGTTCGGTGACAATGGATGTCATACTTAGAGGTACTGGGTAGCTTCACGGGTTGTTGCTTTTGTACTATTATTTGTCTGTTTGTCTTTTTGATGTTTAGCCATGGCAATGTCAGTTTTGTTTTCGATTTATGAGTTTGACTGTTCCTCTGGTATCTTTCGCCCCTCTTTTATAGTTATTAGGCTTTAGTCTTTGGGATGTTACAAATTAGTAACGTGTAGCTACAGTGGAGATCACTTCTTACCTCTCATTAAATCTGTCAGGTGAACTGTTCTAGAACAGTACGTAGAACTGTCAGCCTGACACCTTTTAGTCAGTTCTAGGTTAGAACTGTTCTAGCTCGAACTGATTTGGTCAGTTCTACCTAGAACTGATCCTGACAGTTCTACCCTAGAACAGTTTTAGACAGTTCTAGCTAGAACTGACCAAATATTTAAACAGTTCTACTTCTAGAACAGTTCTACGGTTAGAATTGATTTCTAATTCTACGGCTAGAACTGATTTTTATAAATTCTACGACCAGAATTGATTTATAAGTTCTACGGCTAAAATTGATTAATAAATTCTACGGCTAAAATTGATTTATAAATTCTACGGCTAGAGTTGATTTATAAGTTTTAAGAATTCTTTGCCTTAATATAAAGGCTTGGGTAAAAAAGCAATTTAAATTATAAAGAGTTTTGCTACTTTGCCGGTTTTATTTCAGATTTATAATCGGCAAGAGAACATGTTTAACCTGTTAACCACGCCATATTCTGCATGTATGGGCCTGTTCCAAGTCAGGAGCATGTAATTAAGTGATTTTCTTTTGTTGATGTGTCACATAAATTATTTGTTTTTCTTTCATTTTTTGTACATAAATTAGGCCGTTAGTATTAAGGGGGGGGGGGGCATTATTATTTGAATTGTTTTACATTTGTTATTCCGGGAGTCAGGATGGCTCGTTATCACATCAAAAAATTATCGGACCTCATTAACCAATATAATATCAGTTTAATAGTAGTTTTCACACCTCGGATGACCTGTTTAACAAAAAATCTTTTGACTGCATCAATCTAAACTGCCATTATTTGCTTTTTCATTCTGCAAATCTATATATGGCTGTACAGTACTTCAGATTTAATTTTAGGTCTAGAGGGACTGTAATAAATATATACAAGTTACATTTT
Organism: Mytilus edulis; assembly: GCA_019925275.1. Taxonomy (NCBI): domain Eukaryota; kingdom Metazoa; phylum Mollusca; class Bivalvia; order Mytilida; family Mytilidae; genus Mytilus; species Mytilus edulis. The sequence goes on along the minus strand of CM034356.1, from coordinate 50,972,682 downwards.
CCAAAATTGTTCGCATCAATTTATAGTGCCAGCATGCAGGGACAGATCCAGCCATTTTTAAAAGGCAGGGGGGGGGGGGGGGTGTCCAACTATATGCTCCCATTCAAATGCATTGCTGTTAAAAAAAATGTGGGGTTCCAACCCCTAAGGCCGGGACCCCCTCCCTTGATCCTAAATATTGAATCATAAACAAATATCAGTCGTTTTTATACTTCAGACTGAGTAGTGTAATAAAATCTTATGACTGCATCAACCAAAACTTACCTTATTTGCTTTTTATTATGTAAATCTATATAGCTGCACAGCAATTCAGTTATAATTTTAGGTCGAGAGGGACTGTAGTATATAAATAACTGCAATATTGGAAATCAATGACCACAATTTTTTTTCCGCATCAATTGAGGGTGCCAGCATTTCCTATTTTTATTCAAAATATCGCATCAGAAACAAATATCAGTAGTTTTCATACCTCAGTCTGACTCATGTAACAAAATTATTTGTCTGCATCAATCAAAACTGACCATATTTGACAGCATCAAACAAAACTGACCATATTTGACCACATCAACCAAAACTGACCATATTTGCTCTTTTTTTATGTAACTCTTATACATGTTATAGTCGCATAGTAAATCTGTAATATTTTTATGTAAGGATGGAGTGTATAATCATGATTATACAAATGATTATTATAGGGTTATTGCATGAATATTGGGGAATATTGTTCCGAGTAGAATTTTATATTGCACGAGCTTATATTTTTATAGCAGGATGGATTGTTTAATATAAATGAAAGCAATATTGGAAAACAAAATTATGCTAGGATCAGTTTATAGTGCCAGCATGTCCTCTTTTTAATCAAAATTTTGAATCGTAAACTAATTTCAGTAGTTTTGATATCTCAGACTGACTCATGGATATAACAAAATTATTTGTCCGCATCATCCAAAACCATGAAAACTGACCATTTTTATAGCTTACTATGCAGTATGGGCTTTGCTCATTGTTGAAGGCCGTACGGTGATCTATAGTTGTTAATGTCTGTGTGATTTTGGTCTTTTGTGGATAGTTGTCTCATTGGCAATCATACCATATTTTCTTTTTTATATTTGACAGCATCAACCAAAACTGACCATATTTACACTTTATAATGTAAATCTTAATATATAAATATAGCCGCATAATAAATCACTTATAGTTACATATCACGATGGATTGTATAATTCAAATGACAGCAATAGGGTAACACATTGGCTACAAAAAAATTTCCACATCAATTTAGAGTACCAGCAATTTTCTGCAAGTCCTCTTTTTATTCAAAATATTGAATTGTAAACAAATTTCAGTAGTTTCGATATACGTGTATCAGACCGAGTCGTTTTAACAAAATTATTTGACCACATCAACCAAAACTGAACTTATTTACACTTATCATGTAAATATATATGGCCTCAGTCATTGTAAACCAATAATATTTCTATGTCAGGACGGATCGTATGATAAAAATGACACCAACTTTGGAACACAATACACCTTATTGCTAATCCTGGCTGACCCGGCCTCTTGAACTGTTGAAGCATACAACAATCACTTTTCCATTGTGGCGTCAGATATTATGTTTTATGACGTCAAATTTTTACGGGAACCTGTGTGATATCCAGTAATGGCAGACAAATAGCGATAAGGTGTATTTATACCATATCTAAAAATTTAGCGCGCTGTTATTTCCTCTCTGTATCCATAATAATGAACCGTCACTAAAGTGACTTTTTAAGTCCGTTAGTTTGTGCTGAGACTACTATATAGTAGTATATAGTAGCTTCAGGTTTGTAATGTTTTTTTTTTAACAAAACTATTTTACAGCATCATCCAACACTCACATGACTGATTCATATACTTTATTTTAAAATAAAAAGTACACGTATGGGAAGTTCTCTTCTTGGAATAGTATACTGTTAATATAATTTGAAGAAGGCAAAGAAAAATGCATGATTTTGTTTGTAGCCGAACGTCCAGGGGCAAATGTTTCATTCATGTTCAGATGAGTATATTTTTCTGAGTTCAAGACTCCCTGATATCATTTTATAATCGTTGTGGATGAGTCTGGCAAAATTTACGAGATGGTGCAAATGTATATAGTTTTTTTACGTTATAATACAACACTTTTTCATTAATATCCCATAATTCATCCACTGTACAATTTTCGTTTGAACATTTGTCAAAACAGAATCTTAAATGAATGTAAATCCAAGGCAAACAAGGTAAATTACGATTAAAATTCCATGAATTAAATGCAGAGTTATATTTATGAAGAGTCTGTTAAAAACGGAGAACGAAGAAACGTAAACAATGATGTTTCCTATGCAATCTTATAAAAATATTTCTCCGATGAGTTGGATAACTTTCTATTCACTTCGATATTTGTACATGTAACGTTTGATCAGTAAAAAATATAGAAAATCTGCTATAGCAAAGTAATTGGAAGTGATTTATTTCTGCTAAATTCTAAAGTGACCTTACTATAGTAACGTCATTTAGAACTGTTCTACAGTCCTGACTGATTTAGTCAGCTCTGCTGACAGTTCTACGGTTAGAACTGATTTGGATAGTTCTACCTAGAACTGATTTAGACAGTTCTACCCTAGAACTGATCCTGACATTTCTACCTAGAACTGATTTAGTCAGTTCTACCTAGAACTGATTCTGACAGTTCTACTTAGAACAGTTCTAAGGTAGAACTGTTCTAGATAGAACTGTTCTAGGACAGGTTAGAACAGTTCTATGACAGATATTATGACAGTTCTAATGAGAGGTTAGAAGTGATCTCCACTGTATATTAATATTATGAAATTATGTTCAATGCTCGTCAACTTCGTACTTAATTTGGCCTTTTTAACTTTTTTGGATTCGAGCGTCAGTGATGAGTCTTTGTAGACGAAACGCGCATCTGGCGTATATTCTACATTTAGTACTGGTATCTATAATGAGATTATTTACAACCACTGGGTCGATGCCACTGCTGGTGGAGATTTATTTCCCCGAGGGTATCACAAGCCCAGTAGTCAGCACATTTTGTGCTGTGCTGACATGAATTGTCATTGATATGGTTATATTTATAAATTTACTGTTTACAAAATTTTGAAATTATTTTTAAATACTAAGGCTTTTCTACCTCAGGCATAGATTACCTTAGCTGTATTTGGCAAAACTTTTAGGAATTTTAGTCCTCAATGCTCGTCAACTTCGTACTTTATTTGACTTTTTTTTTTTTTTTTTTTTTTTTTTTTTTTTTTTTTTAAAACTTTTTTGGATTCGAGCGTCACTGATGAGTCTTTGTAGACGAAACACGCGTCTGGTATATATACTAAATTTAGTCTTGGTATCTATGATGTGTTTAATTATAAGGCAAATTATGTTTTGCAGCATTTAATATAGTCCTATTTAATATTGTTCTGCTATGGCGGTCATAAACAAGTTCAACTAAATTGAAGCATTTATGAAGTATATATATTTGTGAATGGTTATAAAACGTTCCCGAGAAGAAACTATTGTACTGAGTTGTAGCAGAGGGCAATAGTTGTATCCGAGGGACAATAAACTTACTATTCTGCAAATATCTAGTTAGTAAGTTTTTTATTATATCGAAAAAGTCAGCAGAAAATACATGGAGATGATGAATAAACTATCGTAATATTAAAAAGAAGAAACCAAACCATAACGTTTACTTCATAGATATGTTCAAATGGTAAGGCTACGTCTTGTTCTGGCGTCAACCCTATACTAGATGCAATAGGTAAAACACGACGTCGTTACTCCCGCGTTATTTTCAAAATCCTCCAAAAACGTAGCTGCATTTAAAATTCCGCGAAATATAATGACGCTTGCGGTCAAATAGTTTCACCCAGGTCCAAAAGTTGTAAATTTTTGACCGGTCCAATAGTTCAAAGCTTGTACTTTGCAAAGTATCGAAAATATTGTGAACTTATTTTATATGATAACTGAGGTAAATTAATTACTGTTAAAACAAGTCATATATACTACGTCAGAGGTAAATAAGAGCTGGGACACAGAACGACTTCAGAAAAAAGCAAAATAAATCAAATCAAATGCAATCATAGAGTTGTACTAAATAAATGCGAAACAGATAATGTTGTTCTTTCGGCAATATACGATATCAGTTCTATCATGTAGTTATTTGTTAGAATAAAAATAACTCAGACGCAATTAATATTATGAACAACTTTCATACAAATATTTTGCTCAATATCTACAGAGAAAAAATTGTATACATTCGTATAACATTGCACACGATAAAATAATTGATGTATTATCGATAAAGAACTAAGATTCGTATTGAAAGTATTACATCAATTTGATTTGTTAATTCAATCTTGCGTCTCCTATATCTTGAAAAAAGGTCGTCTCGGCAGATCGATGATGAATGTACTTTAAAGTTATATATTTGGCTTTGTACAAAGTATATTATAGTTGCTGAGTTTGTACTAATCAAGGAGATCTTAACTAAAAATGTTGACGTAGGTCAAGCAAAATTTAATTTGATTTAGTTATTTCTTTGCATATGATTATCTTTAAGAAAAGGAGTGTATATTATGCGATCTGTGAAAACAAAGCAAAATTAGTAACACATAGTGTAAACAAACTATACATTAAACAAAAGATCGTGTGGGAGCAGACAATTTCGCAATAATTACACGGAAAGCATAGTTCATTCTATTATCTAAACTATTTTTTAATCTGACTTATAAACAGCAGAGTGCATATATCTGTAAAACTGTATTTGAAAACTAAATGTTGATCCGTTGAGATGCAAATAAACTATATCCGTGAAAATGTATATAAACTGTATATATGAAAAGATAGATAAATACAATTGATATATATCTTTACAAATGAGCAGTTAGCGTATAAATTTAAAGATGTATATATATAACACATCTTGACAGATTCACAGTCAGTTTATATCTATAGCAACAGGTGTACAACAATATTTCTAGTATAAGATTTGGTAATCAGATGATGGTAGGTATCTAAGATGGGGAATAATATTACTATTGTGTCACATTTTGTGACTAAACTAGTAGGGATATGCAAAGTCATTGTTTATGATTTTGTTTATTGCTTTGTTTGTTGTATTTGGTGTTGCGTGCCGTCTTTTGAGTGACTTACTGGTTCTTTGTTCGAATTGTGGTGTTGTTTTTTTAATTTTAATTTTCGAAACATAAAGAACAAAAATTTTGCTCCTAGAAGTAGATAGAAAGTTTTATGCTGAGTTCACACGTAATTCGAATTCGATTCCCATTAACTAATTCGAATTAGTTTAATTCGCATTCGCAACGTTTACGTTGTAACGTCAATTCTAATTTGAATTGCAATGTGCGTCAAATTCGTTTTACTGTCCAAACGACGTTAACTTTTAATTCGTATTAAGAAAAGCGTATTTCTGATTCGAATTGGGTAATTCGAATTAGCCAATTCGAATCAATTCGAATTAAAAAAGAAGAGTGTGTGAACGCGATTAGCGAATTCGATTCGCATTCGTTTCAAATTCAATTCGAATTAAATGTTCGTGTGAACGAGGCATAATTTTGTTCTGATTTCATTTAAAAGAAAATTGATTCTCGAGGAGTGAACTCGTGAGTGACTGAACGCGTGGGTAGGTGAACGAGAGAGAAAGAGTGGTTGTCAGTACGTGAATGAGAATTTGTACTTGAGCGGGAGCGGGAAAATGTGAGTTATTCAGTGAATCAGAAATAACGTTTGTGAGAGGAAAATTGAGTAAACAAAAGGGATAATATGCGTTCGATTGATAGAGAGAGTGACGAGGATGGGTGTTTGGTGGAAGTTAGTGAACATGAGATAGAGTACATGTCTCTTAATAGAAAGTTGAAATTTAGAAGAATTTTTTTTTAATGTTTTTATTCTTCAAAGAACACTTGTTTCTCCATTTCTGATTGTGTAATCATTTTATGAAAGCCAAATCGAAATACTTGGCAATTAAACACACATAGACGAAACGTGACGGTACCCAAATTGCACCTATTTTGACAATTTTTTCGTCTACGTTTTTTTATGATAAGGACAAAAATGTCCATTCTGTGTTTATTTTGTAGCCGTATCCTTCTTTATTATAAAGGTACACCAATTTGATTTTTATTCCATATGGAATCATAGAAAAATCGGTCTAAACTGACCTCCAAACCATCAATGATTCTGAAATGAGGAGTAGCCAAATTGCATCCATGCATAAATTCACATCGTCAAAAGTTTAATAACAGAGCTTTTGTTTAATTTCTTTAAATATTTTGAACAATTGGATATTAGTCCATGCTTACTCTTCATTATTTTTTAAATGGATACTTGTAACATATTGTATTTGCTCATTTTAAAAAGATGACGTTTTGATGACGTCGCATGGCGACGTTTCAGTACATTTTGCTTTTTCAGTAAATACTTCATCTGTTGATAAATACTGTGAACGTTTTGTGCATATCTAAATAGTTTTACATATGTTGAAAGATGTGCTTAGTATCAAATCATAAAAAAAAAATTGTTTAGTCTTTATGAAATCTTGTAAGATTTTCGCTGCTAGTTTTGCTAAATAGGTGCAATTTGGGTACTCGGTGCAATTTGGGTACCGTTACGTTACACATATAAATAACCAATAAATAAGTACTTAAACCATGGTATCACAAATAGCAATGAATTACGAAGAGGTCTATCTTATTTGGCTATACTTTTTGGACCTTTTGGATTAAAGCTCTTCATCTTTTATGTAAGCTTTGGATTGCAAATATTTTGGCCACGAGCATCACTGAAGAGACCTGTTTCTTTAATTAGTTTAACAACCTTTCTAACAGAAATGCTGTAAATTTAAATGACTTTAAACATTTTCTACAACAATAGAAGAAATCACAATTTGACCACCATCATTCTCAAAATTAGTGTTATAAAACAGTTTTTAGTACTTTAAGCATTGTTATAGTATGCCTGCCACGATATTCTGATAAATCGTATGTTTATTCGATACATTGCATGCTTATTCTTACAATATTAACATCTGATTCACACCGTTCATAGTCCGTCTCAAGTGTTGTGAGAGCTTTTAGAGAAGATAATTGGAACACATTGTATAACGAATTAAAGGATTCTAAGGTATCTTACAGGTAAAGATTAAACACAAATGATTTAAGGAATAAAATTGGAGTTTCATGATCATCAAACGGAATGAGAATAGGTAAGTCGGTAAAGGGTATACAAAATTTTCCTATTGATTACACGCTTTCAAAGTCACATTCAGTAGTAATTATTGAATGTAGGAAATTTATCATTTTTTCATTACCTTTTATCATCTATACTTTTAAACTAGAAGACCTCATTTGGGTGTCGTTTTTCCTCCTACCACAATAAATTAATCATCATGCATCTGTGTCCTATACTTCGGTACCGTGTATAGTCGCATTTGTCATCCATTCTTATGACTATTCAGTTTGGGTTATTTTGGGAGAAAAACAAAAAAACGTGTCCGGATATTGATTCCGTATTCAAACCGACTTTTAAGTCAGATATGACTTCCAGTTTTAACATTGAGAACCAATCGTATGCAATTAGAATTAATAGTTAATAAATAAACTCAAAATATAATACTTATAATATAGATACGTATGTTCATAGTATACCGAAACGCGAAATAATGGCATATACACATGTAACAGAAAATAAAATAATAACAGACTTGGAAAAAAGAGAAAAAGCTTAAAAATACTGTCATGTCTCCATGTACCCATATGACTTTGATGTCATTTCTTAAATTCTCCAGACATAAAATCTTTTACAAAAATTCATCCCTGGCGCTAAAATATATAGGGGTCCTCAAAATGCTCTTCAACTTTGTATTTATTTGGCTTTTTCAACTGTTTTGATCTGAGCGACACTGATGAGTCTTATGTAGACGAAACGCGCGTCTATCGTATTGAATTATAATCCTGGTACTTTTGATAACTAGTTAGCATACTTTCAACCAAGTTTAAAATGTCCGCGATTTCGCTTTTAAGTCAAACAGGACTTTCGTTTTTAACTTGCACAGAAATTTCATAAGATTACTCGGGGACAGGACAATAATAATCAACAGTTGCGTTGATAGAGACTCTATATATAACTTAGCAACGATCGCGTAGGAGAAGCAACTTGAATTTGAAAGTTGATAGCAAATATACTTTAATTATAGTATATATATGTTCGTAGTATACAGAAACGCGAAAATAATGGAATTTAACAGAAAAAAATAATAACGGACTTTGGAAGCAAGGGAGAGGGCTTAAACTGTATTTAAGTACCTATGAATTTTGATACCTTTTCTGAAATCCTCCAGACATGAAATCTTTTACAGAAATTCTCCTACAACAGATTTCAAACTTTCAACCAAGCTCTAAATGCCCGCGATATCGCGGGTGTTTTCTAGTATCACTTATATTAGTGAATATGTGGGATATGTGATAGAGTTTAAATGCCAATCTTTATGAAAAACAGGAATAGGAACTTGTTTAAAAAACAATGTATAACAAAACATCAGTAATAGTAGTATTGGAATGTATACTACAAAATACACCCGTATGCATTTCAGTATATATAAAACATTTCTGTCTGGAATCATGACAATGATATATATGTATCCAAAATATAAAAAAAGAAGATGTGGTATGATTGCCAATGAGACAACTCTCCACAAGAGACCAAATGACACAGAAATTAACAACTACAGGTCACCGTACGGCCTTCAACAGTGAGCAAAGCCCATACTGCATTTTCAGCTATAAAAGCCCCCAAAATGAAAAGCTTGTTTGACATGTTTGATGTAGAAAATGGATACTTTACTTACCATTTGCATTGGCTAGGCATTCTTATCATGACAGTAAACAAACATGCTAAATATTAACTTTTTTTCTGCCTTAATATAAAAACCACAATTTCCTCTCGATGACATACGTAATTGAAATTGTGTTCAAAAGAAATGACTTGCTATAAATAATATATCACGTACAAGTTGAAGAACATGAAGGTTAATGAAATTTCCGATAGTGATATATACGAACGACATGTCGTAACATACTTTACATACGTCAAAAACAAAATAGTTGGTTAACTTTTAAAATTAGAATAAATTTCCTTTTGCTGAACTGCATTATATCTTTTTAATTTAAAAATAAGATTTTGTTGGTCACCATCTATTCTTATTATATAATTGTCTTCTCTCATTATTAACTGAGGTGTCAATTTTTAATTGTTACACTGTAATATGGTTTTAAAAATGCAAACATGTATGTTTTCGATTCTTTTATTACTTTAAGCAAATAATGCACACGAGAACAAAGATATGTAATATATGTATAACATATATGCAAATACTATATATGATAAATAAAATCAAAATGCATACATAACTGATAACTGAATACATGTTTTTTCAATTTGGAACTAGTAGCACAACAGGAAATACCGACATAGGAAAACATTAATGAAATATTTGCTTGATTTTATTCTATTGTAAGTAAACTTGAATTTTTTCAACAAATCTTATAAGTTAGAAATATAGGAGAAGTCCTAAAACTCTATGTTTTATTAATCGATATTTTCATCAATACTGTTTTATTTGCTTAAATTTCATCCATCAAATCGGAAAATATATAAATGCATATATTTCATTGGAATTATTTAATAACATAATATTAACGTACATTGTGTAAAACAGAATTAATCATGACTTCTATTTTTGTTCTACAAAATTCACTAAACTCGACCAATTATCGCTTTATTAAATTTGTATAAGAAGCAACATTACAAGTACTACCCTCGCTATCAATATATAGTGTATTGTCTTTTATAACTAGACACGTGGTTGTTCTGTTATATATGAATTCGATTTTTCAATTATCTTTGAGTGGTACTCTGACCGATTTTGTCCTATTATTAGGTGTAAGCTGTTTCACTTAGTTTTCTATTAGTTGTTATTTATTATAAAGCTAAGAATATGTGACATGATTAGCAACTGACATAGAAATTAACAACACCATGTCACTGTACGGACTTCAACAGTTATAATAACCCATCATACGTTGTAAACTATCAAAGGCCCCGATGTAAATGTAAAACAATTCAAATGAAACAAAAAATACTCTGGAAATGGATGACCGTGAGATGCCTTCATACCAGGAGAAGTTTATCCTATAAACGTATCTTTTCTTTACTCATTAAGGATCAGGTACTTTTCTCTTTTTTTCTTGTCCATGTTTATTTTCTCTATCTGGGTTTGTTATACTTGAATCAACTTCCGTATACCACACACAAACTCATTTTGTGCTTCTTCGTTACATTTGTTGTTTTTATAGTGATTAAGATGATAACACAATGTTGACTGCTGTACCCCTATTTTTGACATTCTTACCTATTGTGTCTGTTTGTTTTGTTCACGCATCGGTGACAATATAATGGAATTTGATGCGACTGTCATACAAGTGAGAGGTTTAGCTAGCTATAAAATCAGGTTCAATACACCATTTTCTACATTTGAAAATGCCTGTACCAAGTCAGGAATATGACAGTTCTTGTCCATTCATTTTTGTTGCATTTTGTTATTTGATTTTGCCATGTGATTATGGACTTTCCGAATTGATTTTCCTCTGAGTTCAGTATTTTTGTGATTTTACTTTTTATATCTTCAATAGGATGAAGCTATGATTTTGTATCATTATAAACGATGAATTAAAAAGATATGGGTTTTCCTGGACTGAAGTTGTGTTTTGAGACCCCTTGCCACAACATCAAAAAGAGAATTGATGATAACAATGAAATATAAAAAATAAAATAAAGGAACTGTTACCGTCTTTTAACGCAGAAGAACTATCGTTTCGTAAGTTTAAAAATCAAATGCAGTGTACAGTAACATTAATAAAATGAATTAATAACCAATCGTTCAGAGAACAATTGAATTTCTTTCTACATTAATTAATTTCCGAATGATTAATAAGAAACTAACTGCAGTTTAACTAAAGAAAATATTGGTATCCTATCATAGGTTTCTTCATACTGATTCAAATATTATTTGGTTTCCATATAATTTTGTCTGAAATAAGGGAGATACTTCGCTACTTCCGGTTTGAAAAATGTCAATTCCGGTCTCATATGATAGCTTTACTTACACTGATTCCAAAGATATATGGTTTCTATATACTTTTACTTGAAATCAGGGAGATACATTGCAAGTAAATATTGTAGGTACTGACGTTATCAATCTTCTAAATAAGATCTAAAAACGTATTATAGTATTCTTTAATTTGTCTTTGTAAATTTTTACTTTTACTGTTTAGTCTGTTTTTGGCGATATCCACATGACGTGGCTCGGTACTTGGACATCCCGTCATTGTGTTATTGTGATATGGTAATTTTTGCCTTTCGTTTTTGCTAATTTGCCTTGTCTATTATATGCCTTTTTTTGACATATTTGCTTGTTTTTATAGTGATTATAACAAAATGTTAACTGCTGCAACCCTATTTTTGACATTTTTGCCTATTATGCCTGTTTGTTTTGTTCACACATCGTTGTCAATATAACGGACTTTTATGCGACTATCATACAAGTGAGAGGTTTAGGTAGCTTTATATACCTATATGGAGTTATGTCCTTTCATAACGATAGGTCATTCTTTTGTAGAATCAACCCGGACGATATCAATTTTCAATGAAATATGCTTTACGGCATAAAATAATGACCTGTAATAGGTCATATTTTTCTGATTAAAATGCAAACTGCAGATTGTTTATACATTTGATTTATCTGAGTGTAATCGCGTGTTTTCCCTGTGAAATTTTCGATCTTAAATAGTCCTGAAAGGTTTTAGGAATAAACGATCATTTTCCTCGTTATGTAGACTGCAATACCAACAAAAAAAAACGTCGTTAACGAGCGCATACATTAATTTTCGAAACAATTGGCCACCAAGGGCGACATTGGAATTGAAATATGGTCACTCTTGGTCTTTTGCCGTCCGGCAGTAATACCATTGACAGAGTGGAGCGTCCGTTTGTCTGTGTGGGATGTACAAGTACGCTGTCACGTCCGGTCAGAATGGGGACGTTAAATTCGATGCCTTTCTAAGTAGATAAAGTGCAACGATCTCTTGTTAAGAACTCTTGCAGCAACTCTGAGGGGTTTACAGTTGGCCTTTTCGTGCGAGGCAAAATGAAATACCGTTTATCCGTATTTTACTTATAAATGGACTTAGTTTTTCTTCCATTTAACATTACGTTCAGTCTGCAGTTAATGTTTTTAAAACATTTATAAGATTCATAAACTATCCTGGATTTTTACCAAATTTGGTCAGAAGCTTCTTACAATCAGAAGATAATATAGATAGGAATATTTTTATTATTTTTTTTCCTCATTTTTGTTGAGCCTGCGATTAATAGCAGAAATAGGCGAGACTCTGGGTTCCGCGGAACCCTTACGAATTATTTTCTCCTGCGATACAATATTTTATTTTACTTAATTGTACATATTTCTTCCATTCAAACATGATTTACGTACATGTAACTGTATCTATACAGCATACAACAACTGTATTTATACAAATGTTACTAGCTTCAATTCGACGTTACTGCGAACACCTTCGATACTAGCACATTTAAATGCCAAACTTTAAATAGTACCATAAAACGTCACTTGTAGAATCCGCCAAAACCTTTCTCGTGCCTAATGCACCAAATACCAAACTTTATTAATATTAAAAACTGTTGCAAAACTTCCCATCTATATATAAGTCCTACAAATAGCAAAACCTAGTTTCAAACATAATGAAATATATACATCTACATAAATAATAAATAATTTAAACTGTAAACATAAAGCTAAATAAATTATTCTAGAGTAAAAATAATCTATATAAACTAGGGGAAATTTAACATGTTTAAGTAAAAGAATTTAGACTGTTCATATTGACTCTGTATTGCTTAAATTGTTCCTATGAAAATAAAAGACAGCGATAATGTATTTGAAGCAGGAAAACCCACTGACTTTCAAAAAAATATTGAAGTATTTCTTTACTGAATTGTCCATTTTATTTTGGGAAAACACATCAGGAATGAGGGCTATTTTAAGATCTTTGTCTGGAGTTGATACATGTAGTCGATGGTTATGATGGCTAGCAAACCACTGAAGTTCACGAGGACCCTCCATATTTTCAAATACATGTTCTGCAACACCGTGTCATTATTGTCTATGATACGACTTAGTAATACATAGTCAGCAACTGTATTCTCAGCCCTTGGTTTCTATTCAACCTCAAAGTAAAAAAATGCATAACATTTTTTTGACAAATATGGCTTTATACTGCTCATATCAACTATGGAAACAACGTTTTTGTTATCTGTAAATCATTCGATGTGTTTGACTCCCATGAATTCTAATTATTACATTAAAAGCTGTAAGTTCCCTTTAATTAGAACTGCGGTGATTCGTTCATGCAACAAACCATCAGCAATATTCTTATGATTTTCTACTGTATATCCACCATCTCAAGTCTCAACTTATTTGTTGAGTTTTTTTAAAAGTCTGACAATAACATCAACAACAGTCGCACTTGCGTAGAGGGATTTACAATGTTCAAAAATTTACAATAACTTGACCGAGGTCTCATAAAACTACATATTTAAGATAATGAGAGAGTTAAAAGAAACCAAAGGAAATTCAAATATATAACTTGAAGTTGAAAACAGTCATAAGGTTTATCCTGCACTTTGTTACCCTCATTTTTGAAGTGATTTTCATTTTTAACTGTGAGATTTTTTAACCTGCAACGCGACAATTCAAGTAGACCCTTGAGCCTTATTTTAAAAAAAAATCAATGAACCGGCAGAGTTTACAATTAACGTCGTATTGATGTTTTACAGCTTTCAAAATGTCCTGAAATAATACAGCAGGAGATTCTTATGTGATGTTGGAGTCTACACATTCTACAGATGCATTGATCTTTTCAAGATGCCAGCGAACCAAGAACATAATGACGCTGTCGTGCTGAATCACTCGTATGGAAAAAAGTATGACAAAAATTCTAAACTACAAAGTACATTCAAAAAAGGAAAGTCCATCAAACGTGACATAATTAAACGTTAGACTTTATTAAACAACGGAACGGAGGGAAACTAACTGTCGTATACCTGACTCAATACAACGAATGGAAACCAACTGTCGTATACCTGACTCAATAAAAAGGCTTTTTCTGAGGAAAAGACCGTGAAAACCTACATTGGTATATTTCGTCTTTCTTCTACAACCCTGTATGTTACATATGATGAAAACGCCCATGAGAAATTAAATCATTCCAATGCACTGTCTGCTTAAACGAATGAAATAATTTTAGATATATAACATGCTAAACAGGAAAAAAAGGACTTTTCCATGATATTATGTCATTGTTCCGGTCAATCAATTAATGAAGGTTAAGAAAACATATTGGTTTATAGGTAATGAAAGCATATGAAGACAGGTACGATTGGAGCGATAATAATGTGTCTAGGCCGAGTGGAAAAATATGTCCAACATCTGGATATGCATGTAATTGGACATTAGACATCGTTGTTATCCTCTTCCTCATCAATCATCACACAAACGATTACGCAAGCACCTTATGGTAAAAAGGGACATAAAAAGGGTTTAAATTCATCATGCATGGTTATCAGTATAATTAAATATAATTTTCTTATTTGAAGCACTATCATGAGGCGGATATGATTTATCAACGTTATTGTTTTACAGATAACTTATAAAATAATGAACGGCGAATTACCGAAGCACTTACTACAAACTTAAGTTGATTATACCTGCGGGGACTTCAAGATAGCTTTTCACATTACACAAGGAGGACATTTCATTACGAACATATACATAGCTATCTACTGATTTTTTTTGATTTTTTCTAGTCCTGTATATGCACGAAATTTTATCTTAAAATACTGAGAACTCTTTTGGTCGCGGGTTTTGCTATTGAACTACCCCACTCCATCCCTCACCCAAGCAGTATCGGTCCCCTTAGTCCGCATCGATTCTGGGTCACCCTTTACATTACTAGAAATACAATGTAAGCGTCAAGTTACCTCACTGGATATAAATCATAAACATATTTATCATTACATTCATGAAGAGAATGGGATACCAACAAAAACCTATCCACATCGTCTTTAGGGGCCTGATGTTGTGAATTCGAAGACGCACATGGTAAATGCATTCAACTACAATCTTTATTGATATTATCAACGGACTTAGTTTTTCTGCCAGGAAACATAACATTCACTCTGTGGTTAAAGTTTTTAAAATTTTAATAACTTTCTTAAACTATCCTAGATTTCTACTAAACTTGGACAGAAGCTTGTTTATGATCAAAAGCTAGTATGTAGAAGAAAATTTTGTTAAAATCTTGTACCTGTTTATCACACGGCCGACACTTGGCTAACCGAGAGATTGGTCGGTTAATCTATATTGAGTATGCGTCTATATATATGGGCGGTTGGTCTGTTAATCGGGTTGGTTATACGTCTGTTAAGAGAAAAACGCACAATTTAATGTCAAACTCTGTTAAATATAAAGATTTTTGGCATATTATAAGAACCAAATCAAAAAAAGAAAAGTGTCTGACAAAATGATATCTATCATAGAACATTTTCTACCTGTAAAAACATTCATAGTCTGCGCAGTTTTCAGCAAAACTAAAAGGCGTCGCGCAGGAATGCAGTTTGTATGCTTATACGCATAGCAATTTTTTTTTGATAAGAGGCGAAACAAACAATTTTAGATATCATTTAAAGGACACAAAATAGTACTTTGGTTCTAAAAAATAAATTGACATTAGTAAATGTTTCATAATTGTAATATAACGTGAATAATGCCACGTTTTAGATAAAAATTATGGGAATAAAGTCTGTTCATGGGTTGGACAATTAAAATTGTATCAGTTAAGAGTTATTTAGCCACGACCATAGTTTTGCTACCTTTATATTTTCCCATTGAAAAAATTAAGATTGAGATGTTCTTGAGTAAAAAAAATGACAATACGGTGCAACAGTATCCTTCTAGTAAAAGTATTTTTATTTTGACTGTCTTTGCATTTTATTGAAGGGTGTGTCACTTCAATATAGCGTGATATTGATTGGACGCTGGAATATGCATGAATGTATTATTAACGTTTTCAATCGGCCTTAATTTTTGTGTCTGTTCAAAGTAGCATGTTCTAAAATCCGACTGAACGTGTCTCTCTAATACAACACAGGGTACATATAACGTGTTGTCGTTCTCATATGCACATGATATTTGTCACTGGACGTTAAACCCTAATTCGTCAGCATCGTCCAATTGATTCTTTTCTTCTTTTACTTAAAATCATATGTTGTTTACAAATCATTCTAAAGAAGTAAATGGAAAGGAGCGAATGCAGCTACATTTGGTTATCTTAAGTTTTAATTCATTTTATTCCGTTACAGTTTCAACACCCAGGGGTGTTTCATGTCTGTATTTTTAAACAATTATTATTTTTTCTCATTTTTTTAGCAATGCATCACTCTGTACTGTCCTTATCTATTATTCTACATTCTGCGTCTCCATCCAGATTATCGTGTATACCATGAGGGTCCGGATTGGGGGTGTTGTTTATTTCTGCATTCTTTAAATTGTTATGCCACTTTTCTCTACATTTTATTTATCTCTATTCTTTATATTGTAGCATCCCAATATATTTTACTTTCTGATGTTTAGTTACATTACGTTGTTTATCTCTGATTTATATACTGGTTACCAATGTAGATTACAAATTGGTGTCATTCATGACAATTAAACAGAATCCACATGCTATATACGACCATTCTTGGATGAAATTAATATTACTTTAATTATACACTTTTTGAAACCATTTTTATCAATTTTCAATTTCCATTGTCTAAATTGTTCATTGTTCATGTGTTGTTTCCGTATATTTTATGTTTCATTGTTCATGTGTTGTTTCCGTATATTTAATGTTTCATTGTTCATGTGTTGTTTCCGTATATTTTAGCCGCTCGTCTTGAGCCTACCCATTTGATTCGATAACACCCCATATAGCAATACAATTATACTTTTATTGTCATTCATAACTCTTAACAGACTAATTAGCAGACCGGATTTTATACATTCGACCCATTAACAGACCAGGTTTTAAATAAAAATTGATTAATGTCACCAAAATATTGTGTGTGTAAAATGTGTATAAATTTATTGATGAGTAACCCGCCTTTTCATTTTATAGATCGTTTATCGAAGCTAGAAAAAAAATAATTACACCACTGGATTCAGTACCTTGAATTGTTTTGACAGACATGCATAATTGTTATGATAAAAATATATTTAAAAAGTTATACAATGAAACATACTGAACTTGCAATGCTTTTCTCGATAAAACCTGATTAACAGACTTAAGCCAACCCGATTAACAGACCAATCGCCGAGATAGCGGCATCCTCAATATAGATTAACTGACCAATCTCTAGGTTAGCCGAGTGCCGGCCGTGTATCCGTATTTTACTTATAAATGGACTAAGTTTTTCTTCCATTTAACAATACATACAGTCTGCAGTTTAAGTTTTTAAAACATTTATTAGATTCATTAACTATCCTGGATTTTTACCAAATTTGGTCAGAAGCTTCTTACAATCGAAAGATAGTATAGATAGGAATATTTTTATTAATTTTTTTCCTCATTTTTGTTGAGCCTGCGATTATTAGCAAAAGTAGGCGATACTCTGGGTTCCGCGGAACCCTTACGAATTATTTTCTCCTGCGGTACAATATTTTATTTTACTTAATTATGCATATTTCTTCCATTCAAACATGATTTACGTACATGTAACTGTATCGATACGTATGGCACGCCTGAACCACTTTTATTAATTAATCTTAGATTATCTCAGATAAATTAGGTTTATCTGAGATAATCCCGGTTTATCTCAGATAAACTTAGATTATCTCAGCTTAATTCAAATTCGAAAAAATCCTAGTTTATCTCAGATAATACAGAAAATTCATTATCTGGAGAAAATCCCGGTTTATTTGAAAATATTAAGAAAAGCTAGGTTTATCTGAACGATTTTCAGATAATCCTAATTTATCTCCAGATAATTGATTATCTGAATTTCAGATAATTCATTATCTTATTTTCCAGATAATTTAGTTTTAAATATACCAAAGAATAATGTAACGAGTGTTCTGATTGGACGACAATCGTTTGCCAGATTATTTTTAAAAAATACCGCCAGATAATTCATTATCTCATTTTCCAGATAATTAAGGTTTATTACGGATTCTAAATATACCAAAGAACAATGTAACGAGTGTTATAATTGGACTACAATCGTTTGCAAGATTTTATATGAAAAATAGTTTTTATACCGTCCTTTTTTAGAAGAGGGGCGACGTTCTGCACACGGCACGCAATTAACAAACTACTTATGGTGTGGACATCATCGTTATTGACACCTGGACAAGCGGAATTTGTTGAATAAATTAAAAAAAAACTGTGAAATACAGAAGGGTTGATTAGATACAATATACATCATATACTTTAAACATACTTAATAAACACATTTGTTAGCTGTTTTGACGCTAACTGACTGTTTATTACTGACGGCTAATTTCGACATCGCCGATAATAATTGAACTCTCATATTCATTTAATCAGTCGATTTTAATCTTTCGATAATGACAACGATTTTGTAAAATAATTAAATTTAACTATTTCGTCATGTGTCAGTAAACAAATAGAGATGAAAATCAAGTAATCCAATACACAAATAATGCACGATTCAATAATGGAAAAACAATTATTTCATCATGGTTATTGATATGACATACTTTTCATTTTGCTTTCAAAATAATTAAATACACAAATCAGAGTTTAAACCTTAAAGCCAGATTTAAATTGTAGGATATAAACAATACATGTACATTGTCGGAAATACTAAATGTTTGCTTACTCGCTAAGAAACAGGAGAAACCCTCTTCATTCTGTTTTTAAATCTGGATCCAAACAGGGAAATTTTTACATGTAAATGTAATTACGGGTGACATGCATGATTGTCAAACCTATGCCTGTTATATGGGAAATAAATATACAACCTCCCCCAATAAATGTTGACATAACAGGAAAAAAGTAATAAAAGTTTCTTTCAAGACTGCTCAAAACAAAACAAAAAATAACTCATGCACGAAAAAGATATTTTGAAAGATTAACATTCCTAAGGTTTCTGTTTTATATTTTTCTCTTATCTTTTATTCTAAATTAAATTATCACTTCTGACTGAAACTAAAAAAAGAGTTATAAGCGAGTAATGGATAAGAGCATTCGTAAACATAGAAAGCAAATTAGACACAAGATAGAAAACTTAAAATCGATTAACCCGAAAGAATACTGGAAGATTTTGAACGGTGGTAAAAGGGGAAACAATCCATGTGTACATATTTATATTTTGTTTGATTATTTTAAGAATTTAAATATAGGAAATTCTGAAGATGAAGAGATTGTTTTAGAAAATCAGAACAATGTAAAAGATTTAAATGTTATATTAAATTCACCTATTACAGAAGAGGAAATTGAAAAATCTTTGAGAAAGTTAAAAAAATAATAAATCCTCTGGTGATGATATGATTGTAAATGAATATTTAAAACACTCTTTTAGTGTTATGTCACAGGTGTTTGTGAAACTTTTTAATATTATGTTTGACAGTGGAACTATCCCTGAAAATTGGCTTTCTGGAAATAAAGGTAACAAACATGATCCTAGCAATTTTAGACCTATAACAGTTATAAGCTGCTTTGGGAAATTATTTACTTCTATTTTGAATTAACGTTTGAATAAATTTTCCGATGATTTTTGTTTACTATGTCAGAATCAAACTGGTTTCAGAGAAGGTTATTCTACTACAAATAATTTATTTGTTATCTACATGCTTATTAGTATCATGAAAAATAAGAAAAAGAAACTGTTCTGTGCATTCGTAGATTTTGCTAAAGCCTTTGATACTGTTTGGAGAAAGGGTCTTTGGCATAAATTACTTGTGAATGAAATTAACGGTAAAATGTTTAATGTAATTTTTAATATGTACACTGGTATTAAATCTCGTATTATGTATAATGGTTAAATGTCAGAATACTTTTCATGCAATATCGGTGTAAGACAGGGTGAAAATATGTCTCCTTTTTTATTTTCATTGTATTTGAACGACCTTCAACAGTTTATTGAAGAAAAAAATGTATGTGGTTTAAATTGTATTACTGATGAAATAGAGAATGAGTTTGATATCTACTTAAAACTGATTGTGTTATTATACGCAGATGATACAGTGTAATTTTCGGATAATGCATCCAATCTACAGTTGCAATTAGATATCTTCTTTGAATATTGCAGTACCTGGAAATTAAAAGTTAACACAAGTAAAACTAAGATAATAATTTTTCTGGTGGTAAATTACCCAAAAATATTAACTTTATATATGACGGAAATGCATTGGAGATAGTCAATGAATTGACATATCTTGGGTTTAATTTTTCAAGAACAGGTAGCTTTATGAGTGCTAAGAAGATTTTAGTTGAAAAGCAAATAAAGCAATGTATGAAGTATTGAAAAATGGGAGGTTGCACAACTTGTCAGTGAAATCACAATATGATCTTTTTGATAAAATTGTGAAGCCAATTCTCCTGTATGGGTGTGAGATTTGGGGTTTCAGTAATACTGATATTATAGAAAAAGTGCATCTAAAATTTTGTAAACTATTATTAAACCTTAAGAAGTCGACACCCAATTTTATGATTTATGGTGAACTTGGTATTTATCCCATGTCTTTATATATACAGCTGCGTATGGTTAATTTTTGGTCAAAAATGGTTAATGGGGATGATAACAGGATTGCTAAATTACTATACAAATACATGTTCTTGAAAAATTCGGACAATCAACTTAGGTCAGGTTGGTCGAAACACATTCAAAATATATTAGATAAATGTGGATACAGAAATATTTGGTTGTCACAAGGAAATTTCAATTCTAAGTGGTTGGGTATTAGTTTAAAACAAAAGTTATTTGATCAGTTTCAACAGAAAGGGAGAGCTGATATTGACTGTTCGCCAAAAGGTTTGGCCTACAAATTGTATAAACAAAATTTTGAATTTGAGGAATATCTGAATATTTTAAATGATAAAGATAGAATAACATATTGTAGATTTCGTACGGGTAACCATAAGTTATCCATCGAAACTGGTAGATGGAATAAGATTGAGCGAAACCTTAGATATTGTAACTTATGTCATTGTAACGAGATTGGTGATGAATTTCATTACACTTTGCAGTGTAGTTCTTTGGCAAATTTTCAAGCACAATATTTGGATACTTTTTCTTTATACACAGATGTAACATACTAAAATTTAAAAACTATTTCAGTTAAAAATTAAAAATAAGTTGAAAAAGCTGTGCAAATTTATCAGGATTATAACTTTTCAAGTGAGTCTTCCTGGTTAATCACCACTCTTCTTTACTATACTGATTATTATAATATATTATTTGTTATTTTCATCTCATCTTGTCATGTGTGTTTGTGTTATGATATATGACTTTTGATGAACTTCTTTGTACCATTGTATCTTATGGTGTTTAAAATAAAGAATCTTACTCAAAAACTAGCATATTTTAACACACAAGACACAAAATCACAATCCAGTGATATGAATTTTATTTCTTGAATTAGATCCTTCTCACAGGAAATATCCTTCTATAATAATTAATTCAGAGCTCTTCAAAATTGACGACGAACATATAGAAAAGAAAGAAAAGAAATCTAAAATGTGTTCGTCAATCCGTGTACAAAGAAAGAATGGAACTTCATCCAGTTCAATCAAAAATCCATCTGAATTTCACATACCTCTTGATGATATTGGTATTGTCTCTGTGTTGTAACAAACACAGATGTTTCAGCATATTTTGTACATAATTAAAATAAAATAACTCTACCAAGTTGTAAAATGCTGGTCCTAAGCATGAAAAATGGAGGAGATAATTCAATTATTTAGTCGATTTATAGGTAAAAATAAATGATTTCATAAAATTGGCAAGACAAGATAAATTCATCAAACTTGTAAGACAAGGCGAACGTATGACAGAAAGTCACAGGACAAAAAGTCACAGACAAAAAGTCACAGAACAAAAAGTCACAATTCAGTTTTGAGATTACTTTTGTTTGAACAAGAGCACATTTATTTTGAAAATATTTTTTTCACATTTTTCTTGAAGTTTTATGTTTCAAGCAACTTTGTAATAAAAATCTTCTCAATAAATATCAATAACGATCAAGTAATTGTTATGAAAATAAAAAGTCAAAGTGAATTGGAACCTAAATGGCTTCATTTTGCCAATATAAATATTCTTTGCATGATTAAATTTAATACATCTGCAATTATCAAGTTTATGACCTATTATCTAACTTAAAGGATTATATGTAATACAAACTTAAAGTAAAATATTCATATATTTAACAATTGTCAAAAAAATATTTGTGCACTTTTTGTCTATAAATTTGTACTTATTCCTAGTGCTTTCTTCCTTACCACAAGACAATAATTTATAAAACTTAG
Source organism: Mytilus edulis (assembly GCA_019925275.1). NCBI lineage: Eukaryota > Metazoa > Mollusca > Bivalvia > Mytilida > Mytilidae > Mytilus > Mytilus edulis. Next base: position 50,949,973 of record CM034356.1, on the reverse strand, counting down.
CACTGTTACAAATTAAAAGTCAAGATTCTTATATAAAAAAACTCACTTCACTTTGTTTCTTTCTAATGTAATAAATAACATCTCTTTTAAATTTCATTCTACAATTTTAATATTTATTTTTCAGACAGTCCATTGAATACATATAAACAAGAGTTGAATAATCCTCTGAACTCTGTTTGAATCTATTACAACCTGAATGTAAAAGTCACGACAAAGTCTGATATCTATCGCACTCAAGTGCATTTATCACCACTCTGTATATTTATCACCACTCTGTATATCTATCACCATCTGTGTATATCTATCAACCTCTGATATCTATCCCTCTGATATCTATCACACTCTGTATATATATATCACTCTGTAATCTTTAACCACTCTATATATCTATTTACAACTCTGTATATAAATATCACCACTCTGTATATCTTACTACACTATGTTCATCTATCACCACTATGTATATCTATCGACCTCTGAGTATCTATCACCCATCTGAAATATCAACATACTTATATCTATCACCACTCTGTACATCTATCATAAATCTGTATATATCACCATTTGTACATATATCACCACTCTGTATATCTATCACCACTGAATATTCTATCAACCATTAAATATCTTACAATCTGATATCTATTCAACTCTGATATATATATCACCCATCTGTATCTATCACCAAATGTGACATATCTAACAATCTGTATTTATCACCACATGAATACTAGTACACCACTCTGTATATCCATCAGTATTCTCTATATCTGTCACCACTCTGTATATTATAGCATCACTTGTTATTTAACCACTGCTATATATCTATTTATCACTCTGTATATATATATCACCACTCTGTATATTTATACCACTCTGAATTTTCAACACTCTGTATATCTATCGACACTCTGAGTATCTATCACCCTCTGAATATTATCACTATCTGTATATCTATCACCACTCTGAATAATCTATACCAATCTGAATATCTATCACCACTTGTACATATATCACCACTCTGTACATCTATCACCACTATGTATTCTATCACCACTGTGTATATTATCATCCCTCTGAATATCTATCAACCTCTGAATATCTATCACCCATCTGAATATCTATCACCACTATGTACACTATCACCAATCTGTATATCTATCACACAGTGAATAGCTGACACACTCTGTATATCATCACATTCTCAATCGTAACCACTTTGTATATGTTATCATCATTTGTTATATCAACCTATATCTATCACCCCTCTGATATCTATCACTCTGAATATCACCACTCTGATATCTATCACCACTCTGAATATTTAACACACTCTTATATCTATCACCACTCTGTATATCTATACCATGTGTATACTATCACCCTCTGAATATCTATCACCCTTGATAACTATAACCCTTGAATATATCACATATGTATATATTCACCACTCTGTACATCTATCATCACTTTGTATATCTATCACCACTCTGTACTATATCACACTCGTATATCTATCGAACCTCTGAATATCTATCACCCCTCTGAATACACCACTCTGTATACTACCTCTGATCTGAATAGCTATAACAACTATGTCTATTATTACCACCCTGTAATCTATCACATCTCTTACTTATTACCCTCTGAATATCTACACCAATCTGATATTTTCCACTTATATGTATCACATTGTATACTATCACCCCTGAATATCTATCCCCTAAATATCTACACCACTCTGTATATCATTACCACTCTGTATAATCACCACTCTATATATCTATACTTACCATCTGTACATCTATCACACTCTGTATATCATCGACACTCTATATCTATACCTCTGAATATCTAACTTATTTGATATCTATCACATTGTATATCATCACTAATCAATATCTATCAGCACTCTGTACATATCACCATTCTTATATCTATCACCACGCTGTATAGCTATAACGACTGTGTATATCTATCACCCCTCTGAATAACTTACACCACTCTGTATATCTATTACCACTCTGTATATATATCACCACTCTGTATATATCTACTATCACTCTGTACATCTATCACCAGTCTGTATATATATCGACACTGAGTATCTATCACCCCTCTGAATATCTAACACTTATCTGTATATCTATTACCACTCTGTATATTTATCACCAATCTGAATATCTATCACCACTCTGTACATATATCACCACTCTGTATATCTATCACCACTCTGTATGTCTATCACTATTGTGTATATCTATCATCCCTCTGAATATTTATCAACCCTCTGAATAACTATCGTCCCCCTCTAAATATCTATCACCACTATGTACACCTATCACCAATCTGTATATCTATCGACCCTCTGAATATCTATCACCACAGTCAATATCTAACACCACTCTGTATACTTATCACCACTATGTATATCCATCAGCATTCTCTATATCTGTCACCACTCTGTATATATATCATCACTCTGTATATCTATAACCACTCTGTACATATATCACCTCTCTGAATATATATCACCACTTTGTATATCTATCACCACTCTGAATATTTAACACCACTCTGTATATCTATCACCACTTTGTATATCTATCACCAATCTGAATATCTATCACCACTATGTACATCCATCACCAGTCCACTCTGTATATCTATCACCACTGTGTATATCTATCAAACCTCTGAATATGTATCACCCCTCTGAATAACTATCACCCCTCTGAATATCTATCACCACTCTGTGTATATATTACCACTCTGTACATCTATCATCACTTTGTATATCTATCACCACTCTGTACACATATCACCACTCTGTATATCTATCGACCCTCTAAATATCTATCACCCCTCGGAATACCACCACTCTGTATATCTACCTCTGATCTGAATATCAATCACAACTTTGTCTATTATCAACCACCCTGTATATCTATCACCACTCTGTACACATATCACCACTGTGTATATTCATCACCCCTCTGAATATCTATCACCTCTCTGAATACCAACACTCTGTATATCTACCTCTGATCTGAATAGCTATTACAACTTTGTCTATTATCAATCACCCTGTAAATCTATCACCACTCTGTACATTGATTACCCCTCTGAATATCTAACACCACTCTGTATATCTATCACCAGTCTGTAAATCTATCACCACTCTGTATATCTATCACCACTCTTTATGTGTATCAACAATGTGTATATCTATCACCCCTCTGAATATCTTACAGTACTCTGTATATCTATTTCCACTCTGTATATATATCACCACTCTGTATATATCTACTACCACTCTACACATCTATCACCACTCTGTATATCTATCGACACTCTGAGTATCTATCACTCCTCTGTACATCTATCATCACTCTGTATATATATCACCACTCTGTACACATATCACCACTCTGTATATTTATCGACCCTCTGAATATTTATCACCACTCTGAATATCTTACACCACTCTGTATATCTATTACCACTCTTTATATATATCACCACTCTGTATATTTACTACCACTCTGTACATCTATCACCATTCTGTATAGCTATCGACACTCTGATTATCTATCACCCTCTGAATATCTTACACTTATCTGTATATCTATCACCACTCTGTATACCTATCACCAATCTGAATATCTATCACCACTCTGTACATATATTACCACTCTGTATATCTATCACCACTGTGTATATCTATCATCCCTCTGAATATCTATCAACCCTCTGAAGAACTATCACCCCTCTGAATATCTATCACCACTATATATGTACACCTATCACCAATCTGTTTATCTATCGACCCTCTGAATATCTATCACCACAGTGAATATCTAACACCACTCTGTATACTTATTACCACTCTGTATATCCATCCGTATTCTCTATATCTGTCACCACTTTGTATATATATATCATCACTCTGTATATCTATAACCACTCTGTATATCTATCACATCTCTGTATATCTAATTCCACTTTGTACATCTATCACCACTCTGTATATCAATCACCACGTTGTAAGTATATCACCACTCTTTATATCCATCAGCATTTTCTATATCTGTCACCACTTTGTATATATATATCATCACTCTGTATATCTATAACCACTCTGTATATCTATCACATCTCTGTATATCTAATTCCACTCTGTACATCTATCACCACTCTGTATATCCATCAGCATTCTCTATATCTGTCACCACTTTGTATATATATATCATCACTCTGTATATCTATAACCACTCTGTATATCTATCACATCTCTGTATATCTAATTCCACTCTGTACATCTATCACCACTCTGTATATCAATCACCACGTTGTAGGTATATCAACCACCCTGTATATCAATCACCCCTCTGAATATCTATCACCTCTCTGAATATCTATCACCACTCCGTATATCTATCACCACTCTGAATATTTAACACCACTCTGTATATCTATCACCACTTTGTATATCTATCACCAATCTGAATATCTATCACCACTATGTACATCCATCACCAGTCCACTCTGTATATATATCTCCACTGTGTATATCTATCACACCTCTGAATATCTATCACCCCTCTGAATAACTATCACTCTGTATATCTACCTCTGATCTGAATAGCTGCTACAACTTTGTCTATTATCAACCATCCTGTAAATCTATCACCACTCTGTACATTTATTACCCCTCTGAATATCTAACACCACTCTGTATATCTATCACCAATCTGTAAATCTATCACCACTCTGTATATCTATCACCACTCTATATGTGTATCACCAATGTGTATATCTATCACCCCTCTGAATATCTTACAGTACTCTGTATATCTATTACCACTCTGTATATATATATCACCACTCTGTATATATATCACCACTCTGTATATATCTACTACCACTCTGTACATCTATCACTACTCTGTATATCTATCGACACTCTGAGTATCTATCACCCCTCTGAAGATATCTAAATTATCTGTATACTATCACCACTCTGTAAATCATCACCAATATGTAGTACATCAACCAAATGATATATCATATCACCCTCTGATAATATCACCCTCTGAACTAACAATCGTATATCATCGATCCACTCTGATAGGTTATCACACTGCTGTGTACTATCCCAACTGTATATATCAATCTCTAATATCATCAACCAACTGTTAATCTTAATTCTTTCACAATTTGTATATCTACACAATTGTATTCTATCACCACTCGTGTATATCTACACCATCTGAATATCTATCAACCCTCTGAATAACTATCACACCCTCTCTAAATATATTCATCCACTATGTACCCTATCACATCTGTATATATATATGCCCCTGAATATCTATCACACAATCTGTATATTAATCACCATTCTGTATACTCCAGAAAGCATTTTCATATATCTGTCCACCACGTGTATATATATATCACTCTGTATATATAATACAATCGTCTAAATCATACCCAAAATTTTAGATCTGTAAATATTTTGCTTTCACCAAATTTTGGTTCTTCCTCGCCGGGATTCGAACCCATGCTCTGTGATATCGTGACACCAAATCGCCTGCACTGCAGCCGTCCCGCTTGACCACACGACCACCTGGGCTCTCAAAAAAAAGACTTTCGCTGGCCATGTGTTACCTATCTACTCAGTTTAATCTAGCGGCGTACTACAGTACATGATATATAAGGCATGAATATTTATTGTTACAGATCACCTAAATTATAGTCTATATAAAATTTAAGGATCCTACAAATTAATGTATAATACAGTCACACGAAATTATTATATCATAAGTACGTCCTGATATCATGTGACAACCCTACAACAGATGTATCATCGATCGACTCTATATCTACACTCTGATAGTGATACACTGCTTTGTACATAATTATATTCAACTCGTCTAAACATCACCAACATTTGATCTGTAAATTTGCTTCGCAAATTTTGGTTCTTCCCTCGCCGATTCGAACCCATGCTACTGTGATATCGTGACGACCAAATCTGCATGACTGCAGCTCCACTGACCACACGACCACCTGGGCTCTCAATAAAAGCTTTCGTGGCTGTGTTACCTTTCCAGTCAGTTTAATCTAAGCGGCGTATACAGTACATGATATTATAGGCCATGAAATGTTATTGTTACAGATCAGCTAAATTATCTATAGTAAAGGATCCTACAAATTAATGTAAATACAGTCACGAAAATAATTATATTCTAAGTACGTCTGAGTCAGTGACAACCTACAACAGATGTATATCATCACTCTGTATATCTATAACCACTCTGTATAATTATCACATCTCTGTATATCTAATACCACTCTGTACATCTATCACCACTCTGTATAGCTATCACCACTCTGTAGGTATATCACCACTCTGTATATTCACCACTCTGTACATCTATCACAATCTGTATAGCTATCACCACTCTGTAGGTATATCACCACTCTGTACATCTATCACCACTCTGTATCTCTACCAACACTCTGTTTATCTACCTCTGATCTGAATATCTATCTAACTTTGTCTATTATCAACCACCCTGTATATCTATCACCAATCTGTACACCTATCAACACTCTGTATATCTATCGACCCTCTGAATATCTATCACCCCTCCGAATACTTAACACCACTCTGTATATCTATAACCACTTTGTATATCTATCACCAATCTGAACATCTAATCATCACTATGTAAATCCATCACCACTCTGTATATCTATCACCACTCTGTATGTCTATCACCACTGTGTATATCTATCATCCCTCTGAATATCTATCACCCCTCTGAATATATATCACTCCTCTGAATATCTATCACCACACTCTGTATATATATCACCATTCTGTACATCTATCATCACTTTGTATATCTATCACCACTCTGTGCACATATCACTACTCTGTATATCTATCGACCCTCTGAATGTATATCACCCCTCTGAATACCAACACTCTGTATATCTACCTCTGATCTGAATATCAATCACAACTTTGTCTATTATCAACCACCCTGTATATTTATCACCACTATGTACACCTATCACCGCTCTGTATGTCTATCACCAATGTGTATATCTATCACCCCTCTGAATATCTATCACCCCTCTGAATACCAACACTCTGTATATCTACCTCTGATCTGAAAAGCTATCACAACTTTGTCTATTATCAACCACCCTGTAAATCTATCACCACTCTGTACATCTATTACCCCTCTGAATATCTAACATCACTCTGTATATCTATCACCAATCTGAATATCTGTTACCACTCTGTAAATCTATCACCACTCTGTATATCTATCACCACTCTATATGTGTATCACCAATGTGTATATCTATCACCCCTCTGAATATCTATCAGCCCTCTGAATATCTATCACCACTCTGTATATATATCACCACTCAGTACATTTATCATCACTCTGTATATCTATAACCTCTCTTTACACCTTTCACCACTCTGTATATCTATCGACCCTCTGAATATCTATCACCCCTCTGAATATCCAACACAACTCTGAATATCACAAATACATTGACAAACAAACATAATGAAACATAATGAAAACTCGACAATATTATAAGAAATATGATAAAAACAGTTACTGTTCTCCTTTCCTCAGTTCTAATTACTCTTTAATAAAAGAAACAACTGCTTTTACATCATTTGGTGTTGATGGATTAAGTATGATCACGAGTTTATCAGTAAAATTAAGTGTATTAAAATTTACATATTTTTGTATATAATATTTTAGAAAGATTTCTCTTTAATAGCAACGCTAGGACTATCTATTTTTTTTCTCTAAATATTTCAAATACTATCTGACTAAGGAGGAAAATTGAGATCTCACTTTTGATCGCATTTTCTTTTTCAATGCATCTTTTATAAAGTGGGAGTGCGGTCATAAGTAAGTTGTCTCTTTGTTATAGCTCCGGGGTCTTGCCTTTATTGAGTATCCGAGTTAAATATTTCAACATCTCGTACATGTATCCTTGAAACAATGAAGATCTTTATTTTAATGCGTATTCAACGAGAACTTTATTTTATATATATCAGACCATTTCATGAATTATGTTATGCCAAATATGCAAGAAAAGTCGTATCAGTTTAACGTTATTATAACGCGAACGTCAAATTACGGTTAAACCGTGATACGGGGACATGTCATTGGACATCTTAGATCGTTTCGGATTTTCTACCTGTAATTCAAACAAAAGTATATAGCATGTCAATTTAAAGAAAATTAAATGTATTTTCCGTTCATATCAGTTAACATGTTTTACAAACTTGCGATATAGTAGAATTTCGTTTGATAAAAAGCCTTTGAATTATTCTTTGTGTTATTTAAAATTTGTCCATCGGGACATTTTATTGGACACGGAAAAAATGACGATGTTTTTAAATTCAGACCGCAGTAAGATAATGGTGATTGCAGATAGTTTCTTTAGAACATGTATATTTTATCTGATATTATAAAAATCCATTTTCGTCCGTTATATCCTATGAAAATGAAGGCAGAAAGTTATTTTGCGGGTTGAGCAGCTAATTGGGACATTTTTTCTCTTTTTTATTTAAACACTTCTGACGATATCCATACCCTTACAGTTAAAAACGTCTGCTACTTCGTTTAACTTTAAATGTATACAATACAGTTGTAAAATTTTAAACCATTCTTCTTACTTATGAATCCGCACTGGGATTTCAAAGACGCACATAAAACAAAATTGTAACAGCGGGACACCCTTGAAATGACGTTATAGGCATCGAAATAAGCAAAGTTTTTCATTAGAAAATAGACAAAGCACAAAATAATCTATGTTATTGATTTCTATGGTACATTTCCTTTCGAATGATATGCATAACATGGATATTTATTGTATAGGATAAGCGGTACGTCTAAACCTGCTAAGGACTCCTTAGTGCACTAAGAACTATAGTATTACAATGCCACTAAGGACTAGAAGGAGTGCTATTGTGTGTATTATTTTTACATATTATGTTAGAGATTGATATTTAATGCATAAATTTCAAATTTTATAGAAAAATAATCATAAATAAACAAGATATTCAACATTATTTAGGCACGTGCCCGTTTTTCTTTGATATGCCGAAAATCAATGAACCGTTTGACACGTGCCAAATGACATAACAACTGATTAAACAATCATAATCTTTTTATTTTAGGTAATAAGCAATTGTATCTAAAATACTTATGCTTAATATTTATAATTTAATGTGTTGTTCTTATGAAAAATTTGTAAGGGTTCCGCGGAAACCAGTGTCTCGCCTACTTTGGCTGAAAATCACAGCCTCAACAAAAATGAGCAAAAAAATCAATAGAAATATTCCTCTTGATACTTTCTTTTGATTGTAAGGAGCTTCTGTCCAAGTTTTGTAAAATTCCAGGATAGTTTATGAATTTAATAAATGTTTTAAAAACTTTAACTGCAAATGGTATGTAATGTTAACTGAAAGAAAAACTTTAGAAGTCCATTTATAAGCAAAATACAGATACACAGGTACAAAATATTAATAAAATTTCCTTCTAGATACTAGCTTTTGGTCATAAACAAGCTTTTGTCTAAGTTTGGTACAAATTAAAAATAGTATCAGAAAGTTATTAATTTTTTGAAAATTTAACCACAGAGTGAATGTGTTGTTTCCTAGCAGAAAATTAATCTAAGACCATTTAAAAGTAAAATACGGAAAAAATGAAATTTTATTTTAACAAAAAATACTTCTGCATACTATCTTATAATCATTAACAAGCTTCTGTCCATGTTTGGTAGTAATCCAGTACAGTTTAAGAAAGTTATTAAAATTTCAAAAAATAACCACAGAGTTAATATTTGTGGACGCCGATATCGTGCGCAACGTCAATGCCAATTTGCGGAAACGTAAAACGCCGGCTAAATAATACTACAGAAAATTTAATCCGGGTATAATTTTCACTCTTATTTTTCAACCCAAATTCTAATTAAAAAAAAACTTTGTTCTTGATTACCTTTGATCTCATCTATCCAACTTTTTTTTACCTGTACTACATATAATTTTTAAAAAGTTGGATAAATGAGAATGAACCGATCAAACACCCGTATAAACAGATAAACAGCGTTTGTTTAATGGTTAACATTGCACTGGGCAGTCGCACGTGTCGTAAATAACAAACCAATAAACAATATAATAAAGTTGTAAGGTAATAAATATTTCAGGTATTGGGCATTTGCCATCATCATGATTAGATTATCTAATTGTCAAAAACACTTAAAATTTTAAATTTCAATTTACTAAACACAAGATGTAAGTACTAAAATGTATATTTAAGCAATAAAATGTATGATACCATATTTCACTGTTTTACTAGTAATAGAGAAAATTACGGAATGAAAATGGAGCGTGGTATCTTTTTTAATTAAGATTATAACTTTCTAAAAGGAAACTCTTTAGGACTTCTAAATGGTGTATTTCAACTGTGCTTAACTTATTTCAACAGTAAAGTTATTTGTCCTAGTTAATTGTGCGGGTAACATATTTCACTATCTTCATAAGGGAAAATAAAAAACGGATATTACATTCAAATTCTCTTAAAAGAAACGTTCAAGACAACTTCCCTCTGATCTTCATTAATATCGATATACTTGTAGTACATGTACATCCTGAATAAATCAATTGTTATTTTTTATAAAATTTAGAAAAAAATAAACGTTCTAAAACTTTTCCCGTAAGAGCCTTATCTTTCATTATTCTGTCTGTATAGATGCTCCATGGTCTCTATATCTTATCCCTTATGACCATGAAATTTTCTTCCAATGTGTCGTGACTTTCTATTGGCTACTTTTTTCAGATAATCAATTTTCTTAGAATTTTCAGATAATCCCGGATTTTCTCAGATAATCCCGGTTTATCTCAGATAAACTAAGATTATCTCAGCTTAATTCAAATTCGAAAAAATTCTAGTTTATCTGAGAAAATATAGAAAATTCATTATCTGGAGAAAATCCCGGTTTATCTGAAAATTCTGAGATAAACCGGCATTATCTGGAAAAATCGAGATAATCCCGGTTTATCTGAGCTTAATGTAAAAAATTGAGATAATCCTAGTTTATCTGAGAAAATCCTGGTTTATCTGAGATAATTTAGGATTATCTATAAAAGTGGTTCAGGCGTGCCATAGATACAGCATAAAACAACTTTATCTGTACTAATGTAACTAACTTATATTCGACGTTACTGCGAACATATTCGATACTAACACATTTAAATGCCAATTTTTAAATAGTACCATAAAACTCCACTCGTAGAATCCGCCAAAACCTTTCTCGTGCCTAATATACCTAATATCAAACTTTATTAATATTAAAAACTGTTGCAAAACTTCCCATCTATATATAAGTCCTACAAATAGCAAAACCCAGTTTCAAACATAATGAAATATATATATCTACATAAATAATAAATAATTTAAACTGTAAACATAAAGCTAAATAAATTATTCTAGATTAAAAATAATCTATATAAACTAGGGGTGAATCAGGAATCAGGACAAGGATCAGGAATGAGGGCTATTTTAAGATCTTTGTCTGGATTACGATACATGTAGTCGATGGTTATGATGGCTAGCAAACCACTTAATTTCACGAGGACCCTCAAAATTTTCAAATACATGTTCTGCAACACCGTGTCATTATTATCTATGATACGACTTAGTAATACATAGTCAGCAACTGTATTCTCAGCCCTTGGTTTCTATTCAATCTCAAAGTAAAAAAATGCACAACAATTTTTTGGCAAATAAGGCTTTATACTGCTCTTATCAACTATAGAAACAACGTTTTTGTTATCTGTAAATCATTCGATGTGTTTGACTCCCATGAATTCTAATTATTACATTAAAAGCTGTAAGTTCCCTTTAATTAGAACTGCGGTGATTCGTTCATGCAACAAACCATCAGCAATATTCTTATGATTTTCTACTGTATATCCACCATCTCAAGTCTCAACTTATTTGTTGAGTTTTTTTAAAAGTCTGACAATAACATCAACAACAGTCGCACTTGCGTAGAGGGATTTACAATGTTCAAAAATTTACAATAACTTGACCGAGGTCTCATAAAACTACATATTTAAGATAATGAGAGAGTTAAAAGAAACCAAAAGGGTATTCAAATATATAACTTGACGTTGAAAATAGTCATAAGGATTATCCTGCACTTTGTTACCCTCATTTTTGAAGTGATTTTCATTTTTAACTGTGAGATTTTTAACCTGCGACGCGACAATTCAAGTAATTTATTTGAGCCTTATTATTTTTAAAATCAATAAACTAGCAGAGTTTACAATTAACGTCGTATTGTTGCTTTACAGCTTTCAAAATGTCCTGAAATGAAGCATCAGGAGATTCTCCAAGTAATGATGGAGTCTACGGATCCATTGATCTTTTCAAGATGCCAGCGAACCAAGAACATAATGACGCTGTCGTGCTGAATCACTCGTATGTTAAAAAGTATGACAAACATACTAAACTACAAGGTACATTCAAAAAGGGAAAGTCCTTTACATGTGACAAAATTAAACGTTAGACTTTAATAAACAACGGAACGAAATGAAACTAACTGTCGTATATGCCTGACTCAATACAACGAATGGAAACCAACTGTCGTATACCTGACTCAATACAGGCTTTTTCGGAGGAAAAGACCGTAAAAACCTACATTGGTATATTTCGTCTTTCTTCTACAACCCTGTATGTTACATATGATGAAAACTCCCATGAGAAATTAAATCATTCCAATGCACTGTCTGCTTAAACGAATGAAATAATTTTAGATATATAAAACATGCTAAACAGGAAAAACTCATTTTATCCCTGGTCAAAAGAGGTTGGTAAAAATTAAAAGGGTCGCTATATTGCCACTTGGGCTACTTGTGATATTTAAATATCCGGAATAACTTAAATACACACTTTTTTTTGAGATATTAAAAGCAAGTTAAAAATTGAAAAATAAAAGAAGAACGATTGAATTTAAGAGGTTCTATATTAAATAGCTCTAATTAAGATCAGAGGTTCTTAAATTTTGAGAAAGCTATCACACTAAAACTCATAGTTATTTTCACTGTAGATGAATCAGTTTCTAACAACTGTATAATTCAAGTGATTTAACAGTTTGATTGATTTCCTTGTAGCAAATTCAAGTTCAAATCACTTCAAGGTCATGTGAATTTTTCCATTGATACGCCTTGTACAGGATGAAATAAATCAAACATATGGCTTTCAAACAGTGACATAATGAAATGTTTCCGTTATGAAAATTTTATATTTTAAAGTGCTTCAAAACATTTATTTTTATTTTGTTATTTTGAAGTAGATATCATTTGGTTCCATGTTCTCGAAACAGTGAGTACTATGTAAATAATGAAATCGACATCAAATACCCAATTATTATTATAATTCAAAACGGGGGCAACAACTAACATTATTAAATTTCAAAGCTAACTGAAATCTGACTAGATATCACTCCCAATTTTAATTTGTAGATTTTTGAATATATAAATGTACACATATTGATAATTCTAAGACAGAACAGTTTTGATGTCAGAATACGAATAATGAACGTTTCACTTTTTTATGATAATATTTATTATAATCAGTTAAAACTAAGCCTGATCAAATTTGAACAGTTGAGTGAAGGAGATGACATTTATAGTATCAAACCATAAATGTGCATTTCATTATTTTTCAGATTTTATTTAGAATAGCCGTGAGATCATGTTCCGAAGACTTTCGTTTTATTTCTGCATACCACTGATTTCTGCGGTATTAAAACCAAATGAAGGGAACTGTCCTGAGTTTTGTAAATGTGGATATGGTAGACAGAACCGTTTTATTTCTACATGTAATGGGAAATGGACGCCGACTACAACATTGAATTTTATTCCGAAATTTCCTTCGCAAACAGTTGAAGTTATTTTTATATACAATCAATTACCAAATGTGTCAAGAAATAAATTTAGCAATCTAACAGATTTAAAACTAATAAATTTAGATTTGCAAGGCAATTCAATCAGAGTTATTAGAAAAGATGCCTTTTCTAAATTCACTTACCTGCAGAATTTAGATCTTTCTAGGAACAATATAATGGAAAAAGATGCAATGAACTGTTTTAAAAGTTTACCAAAAGGTATACAACGTTTGAGATTAAACCATCTTCTCTGGCATCCATTCGAAGGATTATTTAATGGTTTAGCAAACAGTTCTGTAAAAAGGATAGAGTTGAGCCATAGCTACTTAACACCATTTGAAGGAAGATGGTTTTCAGGTCTTCCACAACTAAAGTCACTGGACATTTCATGGAATAAAATTAATGATTCGGATTTTAACTTGACGGGACTTCCTAACATACACGATATAAACTTAGATGGCAACCGGTTTAATGTAATTCCAGATTTTTGTCAGTTTGGTTTAAACAGTATTGCAAATTTACATCTGTCTGACACAAAGCTATATAACATTAACCATTTGAGAAACTATTCTTCTTGTTTGCAAAATCTTAAGAAGTTATATTTGAGTGGTCTTCCAATTAGGATATTACCAACAAACATATTTTCAAATCTCAAATCTTTAACATACCTTACAATGAAGCAGATGTCTACACAATTTAAAAAGATTCATAAATACGCCTTCAATAGTTCTACTTTACAAAGTTTAACATTTTGGCGCGCAGACGGCTTTCTGTTTACTTCGCAATCGGCACAACAAGGAATGTTTCATCCTGATTCATTGTTTGACTACAGTAAAAATATAAAAGAACTTGATCTATCTAATAATAAAATAGATTTGATATCAAATAAAATCAGATTAATGTTCAAACCTCTGAAAAAACTTAGGAAATTATGGATGGAATCAATATCTCTATCATACATGCCGAAATACTTTTTACCACTATTTCCTTTACTGACTTTTATTTCATTCGAGAACAATAAGATTCACCCTTGGAATTATGGCCATTCTGTTTTTAATGGTGTTCGAAATTTGAAGATAGTTAATTTAAGGAGCAATAAGATTGGAAGGCGAAATATATCGCGCAACGGGAGATTGAAACTTATAAACCGAAAACATACTGACAATGTATTGTGAAAAAAACGAAAAACGGTCAAAAGACAAACAATGGTTAATAAATGGGGAAATGTGTCCATAGGACACATATGCGTCCGCTTGCATATGATGTTATAAAGTGATATTACTAAAAAACTTTAAAAGTGACGCCACCAAAATTTAAACTAGATCTGTGATTATTTTTGGTAATCAGCATTGTGTATAAGTCTTCTAACATTTGGTTGAGGCAAACTAAAATTAGAGAACGGAAACCAATGTTGGACGGTACGATGGACGGACAGACGGAAAGTGTTAAAAGTAATGCCCCCTCCGCTACGGCGTGTGCATAAAAAAAATCACAACATTTAACTTTTAATCCTCCGATAGTTGCAGGATGTCATGCATATAAAATATATAAAATTATGGTTCAATGACACGAGAACACAACATAAGCATGAACACATACTTCGATCCAAATAGTACTGGTCATTTGCAAACTTAAGTAGAGTGTTTAATATGACATGAAAGGAGATGTGGGATAAATGTAAATAATAGGCAAAAGACCAACAAAAAGAATATTTCAAAGTTTGTTGCATATTATCCCTACTTTTCTCTCCATCGTTGGTTTTATTCCGTTATTATAGTGCGAACAGTGCATAGATGTGAATATCTAAAAACAAATGTGTATAAATTCCAACTTATTTATCTTTGGTTTTTTTGTTATTCGGCTTCGCCGCGGTTGACAATGTTTTCTCGGGATACCAATCTGCTCTATCCCCTACTCAGCTATGTGTTGTTATAAATTGTTCAACATAGACTTTGAACACACTGTATATGACGTTCAGATAAATGTATCCAGTCTAGATTTTGTAAGCTGTAATGATCAAGCTAACAATGTACTGAATAGAAAAGCTTCGTGTGATTTTGAAGAACCGTCTTCGAGGGATTTTAACGTATGTATTAGATGTTGCAGAGATTGGAAATCGCCAACAGCTTTAGGACCTCGTAATTTGTGCCAACAATATTCCTATAAGTACTTTAGAATTTTTGGCAAGTTTTGCGAAAATTGAGAAGAAATACGTAAAGCAAAAATAAAAACTCTAATTCTATTTTTTTATAGCAGCATTTGCACATGTATATAAACAGTATTAACTGAAATCGAAATTTAAAATGAATTGATTGGTGCAAGCAGAAATTTCTATATCTTCAGTATAATATATATAATATATATATTATACTTTGCTAATTATTTTATTTTTGAAGTGGCAGTAAAGCCGTAATTTTCAATCAGCGGATCTATATTTTTCCCTGCCGCTTTTTCATGCTGGAAGCTTGTAATACACAATGTTCCATTCAATTCAAATTAACTGAAAAGCAACGTGTATTCATTTCTTTTAAATTTTCGTTCATTTTGAAAGACAGTTTTACTTCGGAGTTCCCGTTTGTTCATGCGGGAGACCCCATCACCTTTAGTGATCTTTAGTCATTACGATTCTCGTTCAAGTTTATTGTCACTTTCTCTTGCTTACCCGTCTGAAGTAATTTCCGACATTATATTATACAAATTTCATGTCACACAGAAAGCAATTAAACTCTTTTGCTTTTCAATGTTCTTTTTTACTATAAATTATTTGTTTTAAAATAGCACTAGTACTTTCATTTTCAAATTCTATTTATAGACCATATCGCGGACGTGAAAGAAAGCACTGTAAAGAAAGATTTATGTTTACATTTATATGAGAAAATGGTTATATATAACAGTTATAACAGGAATATCAAATCAAAAAATATTAGTATTAACCTCTTTTTGTGTGTCGAGGATTGAATACGTCCTAGCCGTTTTCACTCACGTTGACAGTTGTTTAGGGAAAATTTATTTCTTTGAATGCAAATGAATGAATGTCCGTGACAAAGTTTGCTATGACATTTCAATAAATAAAATGACAATATATAGTGTAAGCTTTTAATTTGTTATTGTGGGAGTTGACGTGTGTAATGATGCATGCACGTGTTTATGATATTCTTATCAATATATACTACATTTCGTTTTCACGTCATATCAACATTCCCGATTTTTTAAGTCTCTGATCTTTGCCGATTACCGGCGTATAGTAAGTTCATGTATGGACAGTTACCCCAAGGTATAAACAAAACAGTTCCGAGATCCATTCTTTGTACTTTGAACAGTTTTGTAGAAACATAATTTATATGCAAGCTTTAAATTGGTCAGCTAGTGTTAGTAAAGGACAGTAAACCAAACTCAGTCGCTCTTCGGCCATCACGACATGCCATTATTTTTTTTCATGGGAGGAAAGCACTGTTTTAATGTTACAAGATATTTCATTTTTCATTCTTCAATTTTAGCTATATTTTGATGAGATGCATTCAATACTCTGTTACCAAATTGACCATTATTCCGACGAAGCGGAATATATTCCGACATCTTGAAAATATTTTTTCTGGTGTACGGGAGATAACTCCCATAGCAACAAACGCCGATTTTCCCGTTTTCCGCTAGAGGCGTTCATTTACGTACCTCTCACCTTAGGTAGCACTCCACAGTTAGAAAATAAAATTAAAAATGAGCCCCAAAATGTTTTATCATCTCCTATTCCTGGATTGCTAATACATTAATCTAACTGTTTGTGTTGTACATGTGCATATGTATGTAATCAGTATCTTCCATAGATTCAATTTTCAAAAGTTAAAAGGATGAAAATTAATTCCTTTTATGTGTATCCATGGCAACATTCTGCATTTATTTACCATAAAATATTGTAAAAAGGGGGGTAAACATGTCATATATCCCCCCAAAATTTGGATCAAACTAGAATTTCAATGCCTTTGAGTGATACCTTTTTAGAAACTGTTTTCTTAAATCTTCCTAATGATCAAATAAAAAATGGGTGTCTTTCGCCTCATTTTTTCGTAAAATCCAATCACAAAGTTCGTGCGATAAAAAGTTGGAAAAAAACATTGCAATAATTGCCGGACCAATGTATGGTAGGGACATGCAAATACGGACTGTCATACAGAAAACAGCCTATATTACATACATTACATATCCTTGATGATCATATAAACCCAATACAAAGGCTATTTTAATACTCAGCTATCCAAAAATGAATTTTATTGCACACTAGCTCTCATATTTGAAAAATCCACAGGGGCCAAAATGCGAAATACACCTAACTGTGGAGTGCTACCTTAAGGTGAAATTTTTCCCTTCTGCCTCAACATTTTTTATATTTTCTGTGTTCTACTAGCTGTTACGATGAAAATGGTACCTTAGTTTTTAAATTGGTTCAGTAATAAAGATTTTATGAAGGTTAGCAGTTGATGTTGAAACGCGACAAAAAGTGATTTAAAAATAAATGCTGGATCATAGTGAAAAACTTCAAGTCTGTCTCATTTTTGGGGTAAATTTCTAAAACTTGCCCCTTTTTTTTATTTGAAATTATAAAATTACCTTATAAGAGGACAAATTGTACAAGTTTTAGGTGTTTGAAAGCACTTATAGGTAATTTTTGCTGTAAATAGCATACCTAACCTTGGTTTAGAAGCTCTCAAGCAGGGTATAAATTTCTAACAGTACTGGCATCATTAAATTTAATTAATGCCAAATTATAATATAAAATCCTGCTAAAAATGTTTATTTGACTTATTCGCATTCAAAAATATAAGCGATAAATCCTGAGATTATCATATAAAGCGCAATCTTTGGTTAAAAGGGCAAGCTTACGGAGTACAAATTTGAGACCGCAACATGTCTAAGTGTCAAAATGTGTATATTTGGTTGCTAAGGACAGTAAACAATAAAATTACATAAAGTGCATTCCTAGCAGTTTTTTTACCTTCAGAACTAAAACAAGAACATAAAAGACTAAAGATTTGTGGTCAATTTTATCTTAAAAAGTGCATTTTTGTGCTTTCTGATGTGCCAAAGGTAGCACTCCACAGTTGAAAATAAAATTAAAAATGAGCCCCAAAATGTTTTATCATCTCCTATTCTGGATTGCAACATAATAATGTTGGTTGTACATGTGCATATGTATGTAATCAGTATCTTCATAGATTCAATTTTCAAAAGTTAAAGATGAAAATTAATTCTTTTATGTGATCCATGGCAACATTCTGCATTTATTTACCATAAAATATTGTAAAAAGGGGTAAACATGCATATATCCCCAAAATTTGGATAAACAGAATTTCAATCCTTGATATAACTTTAGAAACTGTTTTCTTAAATTTCCTAATGATCAAATAAAAATATGGTGTTCTTTCGCCTCATTTTTTCGTAAAATCCAATCACAAAGTTCGTGCGATAAAAAGTTGGAAAAAAAATTGCATAATTGCCGGACCAATGTATGGTAGGGACATGCAAATACGGACTGTTAAAAAACGCCTATATTACATACATTAACATATCCTTGATGATCATTATAAACCAATACAAAGGCTATTTATATACTCAGCTATCCAAAAATGAATTTTATTGCACACTAGTCTCATTTTTGAAAAATCCACAGGCTAAAATTGCGATATACACACCTAACTGTGGAGTATACCTTTAAGGTCTGAAATTATTTACCCTTATGCCTCAAATTTTATTATTTTCTGTGTTTACTACTGTTACGATGAAAAATGGTACCTTAGTTTTAAATTGGTTCATAATAAAGATTTTATTAAAGGTTAGCAGTTGATTTGAAACCGCGACAAAAGTAGAATTTAAAAATAATTGCTGGATCATAGTAAAAAAACTTAAGTCTGTCTCATTTTTGGGGTTAAAATTTCTAAAACTTGACCCCTTTTTTTTAATTTGATAATTATAAAATTACTTTTTAGAGCTAATATGTACAAGTTTTAGGTGTTTGAAAGCATTATAGGTAATTTTTGCTGTAAATTAGCATACTAACATCTTTGGTTTAGAAGCTCTCAAGCAGGGTATAAATTTTCATATAATAGCAGTTATTGGCATCATTAAATTTAAATTAATGCCAAATTATAATATAAAATCCTGCTAAAAATGTTTATTTGACTTATTCGCATTCAAAAATAAATCGTAAATCCTGAGATTATATAAAGCGCAATCTTTGGTTAAAAGGGCATAAGCTTAGGATACAAATTTGATGACCCAACATGTTAAGTGTCAAAATGTGAATTTGGTTGCTAAGGACAGTAAACAATAAAATTAACATAAATGCATTCTAGCATTTTTTACTTCAGAACTAAAAACAGAACTAAAAGACTAATATTTGTGTCAATTTTATCTTAAAAAGTGCATTTTTGTGCATTAACTGATTGCATAAGGTAGCACTCCACAGTTTAGAAAAATAAATATAAAATGAGCCCCAAAATGTTTTATCATCTCCTATTCCTGGATTGCTAATACATTAATCTAACTGTTTTGTGTTGTACATGTGCATATGTATGTAATCAGTATCTTCCATAGATTCAATTTTCAAAAGTTAAAAGGATGAAAATTAATTCCTTTTATGTGTATCCATGGCAACATTCTGCATTTATTTACCATAAAATATTGTAAAAAGGGGGGTAAACATGTCATATATCCCCCCAAAATTTGGATCAAACTAGAATTTCAATGCCTTTGAGTGATACCTTTTTAGAAACTGTTTTCTTAAATCTTCCTAATGATCAAATAAAAAATGGGTGTCTTTCGCCTCATTTTTTCGTAAAATCCAATCACAAAGTTCGTGCGATAAAAAGTTGGAAAAAAACATTGCAATAATTGCCGGACCAATGTATGGTAGGGACATGCAAATACGGACTGTCATACAGAAAACAGCCTATATTACATACATTACATATCCTTGATGATCATATAAACCCAATACAAAGGCTATTTTAATACTCAGCTATCCAAAAATGAATTTTATTGCACACTAGCTCTCATATTTGAAAAATCCACAGGGGCCAAAATGCGAAACTACACACCTAACTGTGGAGTGCTACCTTAAGGTGAAATTTTTCCCCTTCTGCCTCAACATTTTTTATATTTTCTGTGTTCTACTAGCTGTTACGATGAAAATGGTACCTTAGTTTTTAAAATTGGTTCAGTAATAAAGATTTTATGAAGGTTAGCAGTTGATGTTGAAACGCGACAAAAAGTGATTTAAAAAATAAATGCTGGATCATAGTGAAAAACTTCAAGTCTGTCTCATTTTTGGGGTAAATTTCTAAAACTTGCCCCTTTTTTTTATTTGAAATTATAAAATTACCTTATAAGAGGACAAATTGTACAAGTTTTAGGTGTTTGAAAGCACTTATAGGTAATTTTTGCTGTAAATAGCATACCTAACCTTGGTTTAGAAGCTCTCAAGCAGGGTATAAATTTCTAACAGTACTGGCATCATTAAATTTAATTAATGCCAAATTATAATATAAAATCCTGCTAAAAATGTTTATTTGACTTATTCGCATTCAAAAATATAAAGCGATAAATCCTGAGATTATCATATAAAGCGCAATCTTTGGTTAAAAGGGCAAAGCTTACGGAGTACAAATTTGAGACCGCAACATGTCTAAGTGTCAAAATGTGTATATTTGGTTGCTAAGGACAGTAAACAATAAAATTAACATAAAGTGCATTCCTAGCAGTTTTTTTACCTTCAGAACTAAAACAAGAACATAAAAGACTAAAGATTTGTGGTCAATTTTATCTTAAAAAGTGCATTTTTGTGCTTTCTGATGTGCCATAAGGTAGCACTCCACAGTTAGAAAATAAAATTAAAAATGAGCCCCAAATGTTTTATCATCTCCTATTCCTGGATTGCTAATACATTAATCTAACTGTTTGTGTTGTACATGTGCATATGTATGTAATCAGTATCTTCCATAGATTCAATTTTCAAAAGTTAAAAGGATGAAATTAATTCCTTTTATGTGTATCCATGGCAACATTCTGCATTTATTTACCATAAAATATTGTAAAAAGGGGGGTAAACATGTCATATATCCCCCCAAAATTTGGATCAAACTAGAATTTCAATGCCTTTGAGTGATACCTTTTTAGAAAACTGTTTTCTTAAATCTTCCTAATGATCAAATAAAAAATGGGTGTCTTTCGCCTCATTTTTCGTAAAATCCAATCACAAAGTTCGTGCGATAAAAAGTTGGAAAAAAACATTGCAATAATTGCCGGACCAATGTATGGTAGGGACATGCAAATACGGACTGTCATACAGAAAACAGCCTATATTACATACATTACATATCCTTGATGATCATATAAACCCAATACAAAGGCTATTTTAATACTCAGCTATCCAAAAATGAATTTTATTGCACACTAGCTCTCATATTTGAAAAATCCACAGGGGCCAAAATGCGAAACTACACACCTAACTGTGGAGTGCTACCTTAAGGTGAAATTTTTCCCCTTCTGCCTCAACATTTTTTATATTTTCTGTGTTCTACTAGCTGTTACGATGAAAATGGTACCTTAGTTTTTAAAATTGGTTCAGTAATAAAGATTTTATGAAGGTTAGCAGTTGATGTTGAAACGCGACAAAAAGTGATTTAAAAATAAATGCTGGATCATAGTGAAAAACTTCAAGTCTGTCTCATTTTTGGGGTAAATTTCTAAAACTTGCCCCTTTTTTTTATTTGAAATTATAAAATTACCTTATAAGAGGACAAATTGTACAAGTTTTAGGTGTTTGAAAGCACTTATAGGTAATTTTTGCTGTAAATAGCATACCTAACCTTGGTTTAGAAGCTCTCAAGCAGGGTATAAATTTCTAACAGTACTGGCATCATTAAATTTAATTAATGCCAAATTATAATATAAAAATCCTGCTAAAAATGTTTATTTGACTTATTCGCATTCAAAAATATAAAGCGATAAATCCTGAGATTATCATATAAAGCGCAATCTTTGGTTAAAAGGGCAAAGCTTACGGAGTACAAATTTGAGACCGCAACATGTCTAAGTGTCAAAATGTGTATATTTGGTTGCTAAGGACAGTAAACAATAAAATTAACATAAAGTGCATTCCTAGCAGTTTTTTTACCTTCAGAACTAAAACAAGAACATAAAAGACTAAAGATTTGTGGTCAATTTTATCTTAAAAAGTGCATTTTTGTGCTTTCTGATGTGCCATAAGGTAGCACTCCACAGTTAGAAAATAAAATTAAAATGAGCCCCAAAATGTTTTATCATCTCCTATTCCTGGATTGCTAATACATTAATCTAACTGTTTGTGTTGTACATGTGCATATGTATGTAATCAGTATCTTCCATAGATTCAATTTTCAAAAGTTAAAAGGATGAAAATTAATTCCTTTTATGTGTATCCATGGCAACATTCTGCATTTATTTACCATAAAATATTGTAAAAAGGGGGTAAACATGTCATATATCCCCCCAAAATTTGGATCAAACTAGAATTTCAATGCCTTTGAGTGATACCTTTTTAGAAACTGTTTTCTTAAATCTTCCTAATGATCAAATAAAAAATGGGTGTCTTTCGCCTCATTTTTTCGTAAAATCCAATCACAAAGTTCGTGCGATAAAAAAAACATTGCAATAATTGCCGGACCAATGTATGGTAGGGACATGCAAATACGACTGTCATACAGAAAACAGCCTATATTACATACATTACATATCTTGATGATCATATAACCAATACAAAGGCTATTTAATACTCAGCTATCCAAAAATGAATTTATTGCACACTAGCTCTCATATTTGAAAAATCCACAGGGGCCAAAGCGAAACTACACACCTAACTGTGGAGTGCTACCTTAAGGTGAAATTTTTCCCCTTCTGCCTCAACATTTTTTATATTTTCTGTGTTCTACTAGCTGTTACGATGAAAATGGTACCTTAGTTTTTAAAATTGGTTCAGTAATAAAGATTTTATGAAGGTTAGCAGTTGATGTTGAAACGCGACAAAAAGTGATTAAAAATAAATGCTGGATCATAGTGAAAAACTTCAAGTCTGTTCATTTTTGGGGTAAATTTCTAAAACTTGCCCCTTTTTTTTATTTGAAATTATAAAATTACCTTATAAGAGGACAAATTGTACAAGTTTTAGGTGTTTGAAAGCACTTATAGGTAATTTTTGCTGTAAATAGCATACTAACCTTGGTTTAGAAGCTCTCAGCAGGGTATAAATTTCTAACAGTACTGGCATCATTAAATTTAATTAATGCCAAATTATAATATAAAATCCTGCTAAAAATGTTTATTTGACTTATTCGCATTCAAAAATATAAAGCGATAAATCCTGAGATTATCATATAAAGCGCAATCTTTGGTTAAAAGGGCAAAGCTTACGGAGTACAAATTTGAGACCGCAACATGTCTAAGTGTCAAAATGTGTATATTTGGTTGCTAAGGACAGTAAACAATAAAATTAACATAAAGTGCATTCCTAGCAGTTTTTTTACCTTCAGAACTAAAACAAGAACATAAAAGACTAAAGATTTGTGGTCAATTTTATCTTAAAAAGTGCATTTTTGTGCTTTCTGATGTGCCATAAGGTAGCACTCCACAGTTAGAAAATAAAATTAAAAATGAGCCCCAAAATGTTTTATCATCTCCTATTCCTGGATTGCTAATACATTAATCTAACTGTTTGTGTTGTACATGTGCATATGTATGTAATCAGTATCTTCCATAGATTCAATTTTCAAAAGTTAAAAGGATGAAAATTAATTCCTTTTATGTGTATCCATGGCAACATTCTGCATTTATTTACCATAAAATATTGTAAAAAGGGGGGTAAACATGTCATATATCCCCCCAAAATTTGGATCAAACTAGAATTTCAATGCCTTTGAGTGATACCTTTTTAGAAACTGTTTTCTTAAATCTTCCTAATGATCAAATAAAAAATGGGTGTCTTTCGCCTCATTTTTTCGTAAAATCCAATCACAAAGTTCGTGCGATAAAAAGTTGGAAAAAAACATTGCAATAATTGCCGGACCAATGTATGGTAGGGACATGCAAATACGGACTGTCATACAGAAAACAGCCTATATTACATACATTACATATCCTTGATGATCATATAAACCCAATACAAAGGCTATTTTAATACTCAGCTATCCAAAAATGAATTTTATTGCACACTAGCTCTCATATTTGAAAAATCCACAGGGGCCAAAATGCGAAACTACACACCTAACTGTGGAGTGCTACCTTAAGGTGAAATTTTTCCCCTTCTGCCTCAACATTTTTTTATATTTTCTGTGTTCTACTAGCTGTTACGATGAAAATGGTACCTTAGTTTTTAAAATTGGTTCAGTAATAAAGATTTTATGAAGGTTAGCAGTTGATGTTGAAACGCGACAAAAAGTGATTTAAAAATAAATGCTGGATCATAGTGAAAAACTTCAAGTCTGTCTCATTTTTGGGGTAAATTTCTAAAACTTGCCCCTTTTTTTTATTTGAAATTATAAAATTACCTTATAAGAGGACAAATTGTACAAGTTTTAGGTGTTTGAAAGCACTTATAGGTAATTTTTGCTGTAAATAGCATACCTAACCTTGGTTTAGAAGCTCTCAAGCAGGGTATAAATTTCTAACAGTACTGGCATCATTAAATTTAATTAATGCCAAATTATAATATAAAATCCTGCTAAAAATGTTTATTTGACTTATTCGCATTCAAAAATATAAAGCGATAAATCCTGAGATTATCATATAAAGCGCAATCTTTGGTTAAAAGGGCAAAGCTTACGGAGTACAAATTTGAGACCGCAACATGTCTAAGTGTCAAAATGTGTATATTTGGTTGCTAAGGACAGTAAACAATAAAATTAACATAAAGTGCATTCCTAGCAGTTTTTTTACCTTCAGAACTAAAACAAGAACATAAAAGACTAAAGATTTGTGGTCAATTTTATCTTAAAAAGTGCATTTTTGTGCTTTCTGATGTGCCATAAGGTAGCACTCCACAGTTAGAAAATAAAATTAAAAATGAGCCCCAAAATGTTTTATCATCTCCTATTCCTGGATTGCTAATACATTAATCTAACTGTTTGTGTTGTACATGTGCATATGTATGTAATCAGTATCTTCCATAGATTCAATTTTCAAAAGTTAAAAGGATGAAAATTAATTCCTTTTATGTGTATCCATGGCAACATTCTGCATTTATTTACCATAAAATATTGTAAAAAGGGGGTAAACATGTCATATATCCCCCCAAAATTTGGATCAAACTAGAATTTCAATGCCTTTGAGTGATACCTTTTTAGAAACTGTTTTCTTAAATCTTCCTAATGATCAAATAAAAAATGGGTGTCTTTCGCCTCATTTTTTCGTAAAATCCAATCACAAAGTTCGTGCGATAAAAAGTTGGAAAAAAACATTGCAATAATTGCCGGACCAATGTATGGTAGGGACATGCAAATACGGACTGTCATACAGAAAACAGCCTATATTACATACATTACATATCCTTGATGATCATATAAACCCAATACAAAGGCTATTTTAATACTCAGCTATCCAAAAATGAATTTTATTGCACACTAGCTCTCATATTTGAAAAATCCACAGGGGCCAAAATGCGAAACTACACACCTAACTGTGGAGTGCTACCTTAAGGTGAAATTTTTCCCCTTCTGCCTCAACATTTTTTATATTTTCTGTGTTCTACTAGCTGTTACGATGAAAATGGTACCTTAGTTTTTAAAATTGGTTCAGTAATAAAGATTTTATGAAGGTTAGCAGTTGATGTTGAAACGCGACAAAAAGTGATTTAAAAATAAATGCTGGATCATAGTGAAAAACTTCAAGTCTGTCTCATTTTTGGGGTAAATTTCTAAAACTTGCCCCTTTTTTTTATTTGAAATTATAAAATTACCTTATAAGAGGACAAATTGTACAAGTTTTAGGTGTTTGAAAGCACTTATAGGTAATTTTTGCTGTAAATAGCATACCTAACCTTGGTTTAGAAGCTCTCAAGCAGGGTATAAATTTCTAACAGTACTGGCATCATTAAATTTAATTAATGCCAAATTATAATATAAAATCCTGCTAAAAATGTTTATTTGACTTATTCGCATTCAAAAATATAAAGCGATAAATCCTGAGATTATCATATAAAGCGCAATCTTTGGTTAAAAGGGCAAAGCTTACGGAGTACAAATTTGAGACCGCAACATGTCTAAGTGTCAAAATGTGTATATTTGGTTGCTAAGGACAGTAAACAATAAAATTAACATAAAGTGCATTCCTAGCAGTTTTTTTACCTTCAGAACTAAAACAAGAACATAAAGACTAAAGATTTGTGGTCAATTTTATCTTAAAAAGTGCATTTTTGTGCTTTCTGATGTGCCATAAGGTAGCACTCCACAGTTAGAAAATAAATTAAAAATGAGCCCCAAAATGTTTTATCATCTCCTATTCCTGGATTGCTAATACATTAATCTAACTGTTTGTGTTGTACATGTGCATATGTATGTAATCAGTATCTTCCATAGATTCAATTTTCAAAAGTTAAAAGGATGAAAATTAATTCCTTTTATGTGTATCCATGGCAACATTCTGCATTTATTTACCATAAAATATTGTAAAAAGGGGGGTAAACATGTCATATATCCCCCCAAAATTTGGATCAAACTAGAATTTCAATGCCTTTGAGTGATACCTTTTTAGAAACTGTTTTCTTAAATCTTCCTAATGATCAAAAAAAAATGGGTGTCTTTCGCCTCATTTTTTCGTAAAATCCAATCACAAAGTTCGTGCGATAAAAAGTTGGAAAAAAACATTGCAATAATTGCCGGACCAATGTATGGTAGGGACATGCAAATACGGACTGTCATACAGAAAACAGCCTATATTACATACATTACATATCCTTGATGATCATATAAACCCAATACAAAGGCTATTTTAATACTCAGCTATCCAAAAATGAATTTTATTGCACACTAGCTCTCATATTTGAAAAATCCACAGGGGCCAAAATGCGAAACTACACACCTAACTGTGGAGTGCTACCTTAAGGTGAAATTTTTCCCCTTCTGCCTCAACATTTTTTAT